>UNPT01000249.1:0-75507 GCA_900536445.1 Hymenoscyphus occultus | reverse complement strand
GAGTCTTGCCTGGGAACCAGGTTTCGCTACCGTAGTAAGCAATAGAGAGCCCGCAGGCTGTAACCGCCTGCCTTAGTAGGTGAGGGGGAGAGCCTTGAACTGTGTTCGTAGTGCTCTTTAGGGCCTGAATTACTAGGGAGGCCTTAGAGGCCATCCTCTGGACGTGACCTAGAAAGGAGAGCCTACGGTCGAAGAAAACACCAAGCCATCGCAGCTCTTTTGTAGGGTAGATAGCCTTTGTACCAACTATTATAGGGGGAGGCTGACGAATCCCCCTTCCTGTAAGAGATTATACATCGGGGTTATCTAAAGTCGGGGTTTGGGGGAGGATATGTGATCGGAAGGATATAGTTAGTCTTGTTTAACGTCGTCTCTCGTTTATTTGGATCCTGGTGAGTATGGACTTAGGTAGAGGTAATTAGCGGGAGGCGAGAAAGTACCTAGGTAGGAAATAAGAATGGTATTATACGAAGCTATAGCCTATATATGTCGAAGAAAAGGTTTTAGTATTATCCTATGAACGACTTCAAAATCTAAATATTATTCTTATTTGTTTATCGGTAGTTGACCGAAATACCCCCTAATTTGATACCCCTTGACCTGGTTAGCTATATTAACTCCCAGAAGCCATCTTCTTCATCCTCTCCTCCGCAGCCCTAGCCCTCCTCTCCCTATCAAGTCTCATCCTCATCTCAGGCGTTAGTCCCCTCGCCTCCTCCTCCCTCTTCTGCTGCGCAGTCTTCGCCACCTCCCCAAGAACCTTCATCCTCTTCCTTTCCGCCATCTTCCCCAGTCCCCCCTCATTAACCTTCGGACCCTCGGATTTCAACCTCTCCTCTTCCGCTTTCCTTCTTTCCGATTCCGCTTTCGCATCTTCAGCTTTGGCCTCCTTTTCTCGGGATTCGGCTTGGGACTTGGATATTGCGGAGGGAATGTTGCTTTTACTCCATTCAAAGGCGGTTTCTCCTAGTTCGTGGCGGGCGACGCGGAAGGCGTCTCTGGTTGCGCGGTCGCCGGAGAGGTCGAATGGTGTTTTCCCTTCGCCATTTTCTATTGTTGGGTCGGCGCCTCCTTTGACTAATAACCCAGTGACTAGTGGTGCTGAGTTCTGAGAAGCTGCAAAATGCAGGGGCGTGGGAGCGTGATGATTTTGTTGCGTATCAGTTGGTGCAAAGCGGAAATTCGGCGAAAGAGAATTAGTTTTGATATATGAGAGTAAGGCAGGAAGTTTGGAGCGTCGTATTAACGCCTGAATCTGAGTGGTATGGAGAAGTGCTGTTTCTTCCTCTTCAGTTCGTTTTGGCGGCGCTGGAGCAGCAGGCTTCGCAACTTTAGATGCGGCCTTATTTTCTGCTGCTTGTTTTGCTGCTAGCAATGCAGCTTCGTCCACTTCTAAAACCTTGACTCTGGTTAGCTCGACAAATGAACGCATCAGTTCATTTTGAGTCGCTCTTTTGGTACTAAAAGGAAACCCTCTTATTCTCTTATCGTTTTGTCGCAGAACCTGCCCATCATATGGACCAAAAAGTGTTCTCCTATTCGTGTTCCCGGTGGCTCTAAGAAATAGAAGCTCCGAAGTATCAATCATTCCCTTCCAATCTTGAAGAAGCTGTCTAACTTCTTCGGTAAGAGCCTGCTCATTGTATCTTCTCAGATCAGCACCAGCTGAATGTGCAGCTCCTTTAGCAGAATCGTTCGCGGATTGAGCACCACCCTGTTTTCGACGAGTAGTATATCGGTGAAACGTCTTATGGGCCAATACTGTGGCCTCGCGCATCAAAGGACCGGAATGTTTCGATTGTTTTGGTGATAGCGACACGATCATGGCCGCAAAATGACCACCCCCAATCATACTTAAGAAAATATGAGGTTCTTTGTAAGAATCTGGTAATGGAACTCCTTTTGAGTCGAGTGGTATTTTCAATTGAGGTTTTGGTGCCAGCTGCTTCCCTTGCACAATTTCGACCAAAGACGACTCGTTTTCTTGCTCTGTCGTCGTGAAAATTGCTCTGTATATTCCCAAGTATGTGTTTTTAGGTAGAGTTGGAGTTGTGAACCAGTACAACGGTGCCTTTCCAGAGCTCGTGGGATTTTTCTTGGAAACCAAATTTTCTTCATCGGGGGCATCTTTCGAAGATATCGCTGCCTGCTTTTTCAGTAGAGCACTTAGTGTGGTTTCCTTACGAGTTCCTCCCTCTTCGTTGTCTTCCGAATCCGAAGAATCGGAACCTGATAAACTCTCATTCAGGTCTAGAAATCATCAGCACATATTTTCAATATCCACAGATTGCCCATACCTCCAATAAGCTTCTCAAATTCATTTTCCGATACTGGTTTTGCCCCTCGTAGTCGTTGCTTTAGATTGTACCCATGTAAATCTGATCGCACATGGCTTCGCTGGTCTTCAACCGTATGAAATGGCACTCCGCACAGTGTACATGATTTTGAAACATCTGTAATTTCTGCTCGCGATTCGGGTCTCGATTCTGCGGTCGTGTCTGATGTAGGGAAATCTTGCTGCTGCGGTTCTGGACCATCGCCTTCCTTTCGTTCTAAGGTGCTGAGAATATCCTTCGGAAGATCATAAACTAGATTTCATCAGGACCGAAATCTTTAAAAAGGTGGAAATTCTTACCATATAAAGGTCTGCGAGTTACTTCCTCTTTCCTCTGCTCCATTTCTGTTTGAATTTGATGGTATGAGTATGGCGGGGTATTGAGAGTGTCGCAGCTGAGGAAAAGTGGGAAGTCGGAGGTTGGAGCTGGCAGGAGATATCTTGTCAAATAACAGAAAGTTACGACTTCTTATATGGGTGAAAGTTAGATGCGCTTTACTTGGTGAATGTTGAATGACTCTTCCGGTGAGAAGCCAATTGTCTGCCTTGTCTGCCCATCTCAGAAGCGCAATACAATATGCCAAGAACTCAGCCTTATCGAAATCCACGTGGAGATAGGCCATCGGAGATAAGCTCCGAAGGATTTCATATGACGTAGCTTGTTTTACCCCTCGAGTTTGACGAATGATGAATGGCGTTCAACGAGAACAGGGAAAGTAGAACGTAGGTAGCATGTTGAATTGATCAGATATGTAACCATCTGCACCCAAAAAGTCTAGACTGAAATCTCTCCTCACACCACATAAGTTCATTCAGCCAAGTGGCCTATCAAATCACCAATCTCCACAGCTATAGTACTCTCAGAATCCGGGGTAGCTTTGCAGTAGCTCTCGCTAATCTCCAGCTGGGTGGCACTGTTTTACGAAATCAAAACACACCTCGTCATCGTTTATTGCCTTCAGCTCCTCGTCAATTGAATCCTCAAATCTAATTCATTTCAACTCTTAATAATTTCGTCAACTACAAAATAATCTCAATCTCTGTATCAATCCATCAAACGCCCATTTCATCCTCAAAATGTTATCTTGCTGCTTCGGTTCCCGCAAAAAGTCCTATCGAAATGGAGAAACAGAACCTCTCCTCCCAGTTTACACAGACGACACTTCTCTCCAACGCACCGCCCATCAAAAACTCCATTCCTACCAGCAATTCCGAGCTCTTTCCAAGGGTTACATGCCTAGTACCGAACAAGCAGTTGCAAACCTACGGACCTTCCTCGCAGCTGATGTCCTCAATCCCTCCACACCAGGTCTAACAAACAGTGGAAGACTTCTGACCAAATACACGAGACAATGGTTAACAGGTTTCGTGGAGTTACTCGAGCACAAGAATGGAAGGGATCAGATCCAGGATTTCGTGTGGTTTCTGTTGCAAGCGAGGGTGAGAGTTGATGTACAGGATCTTGCGCGGACAGCAAGTAAAGCGAGAGCGAAGGCGGATGTTTCTGCTGGTAAGTTTTCTAACCACCTCTCTATTTGCTGGCCAATATATTTAAGTTTAAAAAGTCAACTAACAACTAATCCAAAGGCTACGAGTCCATCCGCACCGTAGCAACCCTCCTCCTCAGCAACTCCTCATTCCGCCTCTTCCTCACAGACCTAACCACAATCTCCAAACAAGTCTTCGCAGACACAGCCAACACCCTCTCGACAGTCGCCTCCGAAGCCGCTGACCAAGTCGAACCCTCCAACTCGGAGAATGCAGCTCTCAAAAGCAAAAGCGCAGAAAACGTCTCCACCCACCACACACCCCCCAAAACCCCAACAACCCAAGACCTCGAGGAGAACGCGGAGCAAATAGCAAATGTCGTGACAGATGGACTCAAACAAACAGCCGGCGAAGCACTAACAAGCACCCGCGACAACCTCACAACTCAGGAGAATAAATCTACTATGTTGCAACATCTCAAAGCAGCCGTGGCACGACTTACTCAGAAACCCGATTACAACTCCTCAGTTTCCACCCTCTCAACTCTCATTCAGCGGTACGCGAAAGTCTACTCCCAAGCTCTGGATAAGACCCTATCAACAGTCCAAGACGACGTCGAGACCAACGATGAACTAGATCGTGCTGTGAAAAACGGCTGGTTACTCCTCTCAACCTTCGGCTCTAAGAAGGAATGGGAAGAATTGGAGAAGCGATTCAACGCCGTAATGTCTCACGCTAGCAAGGACCCTGAATTCGAAAACATGATGGAAGAACTCGCCTCTTCCATCCAAAAAATGCTCACAGATCCAGAGTTCTTCGACGAGCCATCCACAGCAGTCGATACCCTCAAGGAGAAATACAACGAAGCAGGAGAAAGCGCCAATGAATCACCACTGAAGAAAGACGTGGAACGTTTATTACAACAAGGAAAATGGACTTTTCATTCAGTGCTCAACGATCAGGATGTATCTACGCTACTCTCCACGAGCTTCAAGCTCTGGCAGATCCTCAATCCGCTAAATGTCCACTCCAACACGGAGCTGTTCCAGGATAGCTACACGATCTTCATCCCCATGCTCATCCAAGCTATTCAATTCATCCCCATTCCCCGTCTGGAGATCTCGGCGCCGGAAGTTGATTTGTTGTTGGAGAATTTGATCATTGAGCCCGGAAGGACGATCAATAACTCGTCGTTCTTGCCTTTTAGGCTCAAGGTGGAGACGTATAATGATTTGACTATTCATAAGCGACGATTTAGGACGGTGAGTACGGTAGCTAGTTTGGTGACTGTCAAGATCCAGGGTCTCAGTGTGAGAGCCGACGAGGTGGGATATTGGATGCGTGCCCACAGTGGATTACTGTGGCTCGCCGATGAAGGTATCGCCTCGTTCGAGTTGGATGAACGAGGCATCGACATCGAGTTGGATATTGAAGTGGGAAAAGAAAGATTGGAGAAGGTCCTCTCATTGCGTGACGTCCGAGTCAAGATTCATCATCTGAGCTACAAGCTTAGACGAAGTAAGTTCTCATGTCTGGCATGGCTCTTAAAGCCGTTTCTGCGTCCCATTCTCCGAAAGGTGCTTGAGAGACAAGTTGCCACTGCAATTGCAGGCGTCGTCCATGCGGCCAACAGAGAAGTGCTGTATGCGAGGGAGAGACTGAGAGCCACGAGGATTAGCGAGCCCAAAGATATCATGACATTCATCAGAGCAGTCATGGCTAGGTTGACACCAGAAGAGGATCCAGATTTGTACGCCAGTGTTGGCGTCGCAGGAACCAGCAATGTGCGGGGCTCCGTCTTTGCGGGCAAGTATGCGCCAGGATCGGTGGTCAAGCTCTGGGAGGAGGAGGCCAGTAGAGCGGGCGAGGTGGTGGATGACAATGCAGGACGTGGTTGGCGCAATGAAATCTTTGATGTTCCAACAGCTGGTGCTGCCGCAACGATGGCGGGGATCTTGTAAACTAGGAGTTCTTGATTTTGTAGGCTAATTGATGTTCGTTCCAGACCATCGTAATTCCCTGCTGGTCTTCGTGAAGCGTGTCTGTATCCTCGCTCAGAACCTTGTAGATCAGATCCGCTGAGAAGACTCTCGCAAGGTGCGTTGCTTTCTAGTGAGCTACTTGAGCAGCTTCGCGCAGTAGCATTGTTGCCATCTGACAGTTGTGGCTCATCTGGGGGCTGGTTCCTCGCATTTCTAGCATCCGTAAGGTGCAGGTTCGCTAAGCTTCTCGCAATTTGTTCATCTGAGGGCAGTAGACCATCTGGGTTTACTGCATTCTTTCCTTCAGTTGGTTGGGCTGCAGCAGAAAATAGCTGGAAGCCATCCTTTGTCATGGATCTTGGACTTGACATTGTTCTCAGAACAGATTCTTGAAGTGATGGTGAATCAGGTAGTTGCAGACCACTCTGGCTTTGCACAACATCACTCGGTGCCAGCGCATTCTCTTCCGATTTCCTAATCGCATCTAGCCCAACTCTGTTCGGACTAACCCATTGTTCATGTCTGTTGGAGCCCACCGAGCTTGGTGAGCTTCGAGAGGCATTCTGCGAAACAGATAGTTGAATGGGAGATGGTTGGAGGCTTAGCGATTGTAGAAGCGAGCTCTCGCCGCCGCTACCAGGATGTCGTCGTTCTGAGAAGAAAGGTCGACTGTTCAGGGAATCTGACGGAAGAAGTGAACTGGACAGTGGTATTTCTAGTTGTGAGCTAGATTGTGTGCTCGCAAGTGACCTGCATGCCATTTGGCTAGAATGCGTGCTCAGGTCCATCTCAGCTCTCGAGAAGCTTGACCTGCGTGCCATTTGGCCAGAGTTGGGTGCGTTATTCCCTGCTTCTCGAACGAATAACTCGCTGCTCTGGGATTCTGATCGAATGAGTGGCGTGGCCATTGGTGATTCTAGCTGTGGACTAGATGGTGTATTTACACCCGTTTCAGATCTGGAGAAGCTCGAAATGCTCGACGGTGATTCCACCATGTCGAAGCCGTCCGAGGCATTTGTATTGTGGGATTTGACGCGTGTTACTTGGAGGCCGTCGCCTGAGCTGCACCAATCAAGGAGTTGCTGTTGGCTGTTTTCAACCGGGCCCGAGTCTTGCGTTGACATGGATGGGTGGGATATGGTGTGAGAAACGCTCGCTGTAGAATCTAGGAATTGATCGGTGCCAAATGATGATGTGGGAGAAAGGAAGTCGTCAAAGTTCATGTCGTATCCAGGTAGGAAATTGTTTGAGAATTGGTTTTGGTTTTGGTTGAAGGACATGTTCGTGGGTGAGTAAGAAAGATCTAGACCGATGTCGAAATTGAATTGGCTCAAGTCTGTAGAATCGGTGGTGGGGAAAGACATGTCCAATTCGTTCCATGCTGTGTTGTCTCCTTCTGGGAAGAGAACGAAATCATCAATTGTGTTGAATGATGATGTTGCGTTCTGAGATGAGACTGAATCAGATGCTGTTATTGAAGGGGCGGCCGGTGGACTTGGGTTGGCCTGGCTTGAAGATGTGGAAGTTTTGGTGTTGTTGGACGGGGTGCGGGACATTTCTGTGGTGGATCGTCGGTGAGATGGATCGCACTATTTTAAATTATAAGTATTCAATTCTCAAAGGAATTATAGTAATGAAATAACGATCAAATATACAAAGTTTGATCACTTCGAGAGTATCGGGGAAACGACAGGTAAGAAAGGGAAATGAACGATACTTACCCTAATCTTCTTCTTCTTACACGCATCACATGCCTTCATAATACGCATAAGATGAGCATGTTCTCGCTGCTCCTTGGTCTTAGTACCTCTACCAAGCGTGCTAGTCACATCAACCCCATCTCTCGTCATGATCGAGAAACCCGGCAAACGTGGCTCATCAACCTTCTTCACATCCTTCTTCGCCTTCTTACTCTTCGAAACTCTACCTGAAGAGGAAGCCTTTCGAACCGGAGCAGTGAAAGATCCATGGGCGGAAGAAGTAGGGGTGTAGACAGCAGGGCTGAATCCCGAGGACTGAGATTCCGTTGGAGATTGCTCAAAGTAGGAGACTGGGAAGACGTGGTAGGAACGGACCAAAGAACCGGTGTTGAGGTCCACGGTTGCGTGGTTGTAGAAATCGATGGTTACTTCGGACAACTTCTCGGATTTGGAAGCTGGGCCCGGGATGTAAGCATCGATCATCTGCTCGAGTTCGACGGAACCCAATGCAGGAGTGAAAGTGAGAGGAGCACCCAGGAATGCCTGAGTGATGACGAAGGTTTGGAAAGTGGAGGAGTTATTGAAAGACATTGCTACGGATTTTTGGGAATCGTGGTGTTGGAGGGGTAAAATGGTAGCCTTGTCCGTGGTATGAAGTGGAACCTTGTTGGGAGGGAATCTCAAACGATGAGATTGATTGTATGGAGTGTATTGAAATGAATGAGGATGGTTCTCGACCTGTGACTCAAGTATTCTGTGCCTATTTTGGGCATAGAATAGTTCACGTGTGTGGGAGAAAGAGGTTTTGCTTTAGACAGTAGTAAGAAAGAAAGAAAAGGAGTTTTTGCCTCAAGGGAAAGGTCTGTTACTTTAAGTTGACTCCGTCGGTCAACTCCAGAGTTGAGGGAGTCGGCGAGACGAAAATGGTTTAGCGCATAAGCTGGAAGAGTTCACTAAATACTGATGACTCTTCGCTAAATTGCCTATTTTTACCCGAGTTGGGAAGAGGCATCGACCTTCTACTTAATGGAGGAAGCATTGAATGAACAGGCTTCCAACAATTGGTCTCTCTTCAGGAGCCTCAATAATATTAAATTTCAATTTGTATATCCAGCTCATGCCCCAGAATATCTCAAATCCGGCACTTCCTTCAATTATCACGAAAAACTCGCTACTGATTCTCAGTAGTGAATCTATCAACTTCCCACACAATCCTATCACCATCCCCAAACTTGACCAAAAACGTCTCGCCGAAGCCCACTCATGGGGCTGGTGTCCCGCACTCTCATTGGTCCCTTTCCGCACGTATCACCTCAGGGTCACATACAGGGTCCAGCACAGCCCGCACAACCACCATACAGGGGCTTTAGCGAAGAAAAAAGATGGGCTTCCCCCGCAACACCACAGCGGGCTTGAAATCACAGCCTCGAGCTACGGACGAGGTGGCCTTAATTGGGAACTCGGATTGTGGGATTGACCAGTAATGGACGGTTAATTGGGTTGTTGGTGCAGATGAGATCTAGTTATGACTCTGTCATATCCCCACTTCTGAGATGCGATGCTAGTGCGGGATGCATCATGAAATTATTACTCGTAAAGGTCCTCCCTACAAGTACAGTACTACGTACAATTAATGAGAACTGCAACGGCAATCCGACCCATGCCATCCCAATAAACAACCAAAAACCAAACCCTTCTCATGAAACAAACAACTACAGAAACACCCTCTATATCATCCCAAACTCACAGCATTTCTCGAGTCTCCAAAAAAGTCATTTTCTCAACATCAATCTAACCTTAACCCGTGCCGCTTATCTACTTCCCTTCGTCTACTCTGGTGTACTGACTGACAAGCAAACTTTCTGACTCACCAGAGAGTCATCCACCAATATTATTCATGCGCCAGCCATTATTGTGCGAGTATGACTGCATGGACATCAGCACACTACATACAGTACACGATAAAATCCCACCATCACAGCTCCGTACTAGTACACATCTCAACCCACCATCTCACAAACCCCTCTAATTCCACTCGAGGCAGTTCAACCGCATGCATGGCTTTTCATGCATATCTTCCCATTCCGGCAAACCATCAACATTCAAAATTTGACACCAACAGCGAGTAGCAGAGTACGATCCTCTAAAATCACATCCCATCCCATCACATCCCATCACGTCTCTCCTCAATCCTCTCCTTCCCCTCAAACTTTCAAAACTCCATATAACAAAACTCTTCTACAACTTAAACCTAGAGATCACAGATTCTCCCTACATAATCCCAGCCTCCCCCCGCGAAGAAAATACACAAGCGAAAGAGTAAACTCCCAAGCGACCCCAAATTCCTTATTCCTTATTCCAAGCTAGCTTAGATGTAGAAATACTGCGATCCATCTGTCCAATCCGCAAAATCCATATTTTTACGAAATAAAAACGGTTTACGATTCATACTGCAAATGGTATTTAGATGAGACCGTCAAACACGAGTTCGATACGATATAACCTCCTTGGGAACCACACGTCTGAGAAAAAAACAGTATGCTTCATTCTCGAATCAGAGGATGACTTAACAAGAATCTTTATCAAGGCTTAGGAAATCCAGGAGCTTGAAAATGGTATATACAAAAGATCCCCATGTTCCATTCCCCTCATCTCAGCGCACAGAAAGTTACATACCCCTCGACATACATCAAGATATACAACAAGAGAAGAAGAAGGAAAAATCTCTATGCAACCCTCTAACCCATTTCTCCACCATCATCCCCAAGCGCCTGCAAAGAATCCCACTCCATACACCATCCCGCTATCTACCAGCCCATCCAATGATCCAAATTCCAAAAGCGAGGTCGTAAAATCATCGAAAAGCTACAGAATCAGATATATACTCACACCCCCACACAACAAAAAAAAAGCACAATCAACACCCCCTCTTCAATCTTCACATCCCCAAACACAACCAACAACGCATCACGAGAACCCCCCACCCCTCAGAAAACTCTCCGGCACAGTCTGTCGACAAACCTCAAACGGCGCCAGATCCCTCAACATACAATACCCGTGTTTCTGCCACAAAAATCCCATTAGCCCCTGTCACTTATTCCCTTGCCAGCTAGTTTAAGTGAGAAGATGGAAACGAAAACTTACAAATCTCGTATGCCTCAAAAATCCCGCGCGTTGGACACTAGAACACATCGCGAGACTACCAACTAAACTCATAAACGCCACAGCCGGTATATGAGCGTGCAACTTCCCAAGTACCTCCGATGCGGACGGCACAAGGCGTTGGAAAAAGGAGGTGATCCATTCGTATACTGGTGTGAGTGTGAAGATTAATGTGAGGGATATCGATATTGAGGAGAAGGCAAGTAAAAAGATGAGGATGGCGAGAGTTTTGGTCTTGGGATATATAGGTGAGCGGAACTTGGTATGTTTATGTTGAGTGACGATCCGGTAGCTGAAGTTATGTCCTTGGTAGCGACTCGAAGGGGGGAGGTTTGCATGGTGTCCGCTCTGACCAGGGAAGAAGGGGCCATTCTCTCTATACTCAGAACCCCCCATTCCGAAATTCTGGAAGTCGAAGCTCTGCGTATGAGGACTCCCTTGAAACGCATTACCATCTCCACCCACATCTCCATTCCTCGAGCCATCGAAACCTAAGCCGTCATAGGAAGCTGCATAGGAAGCAGAGGTAGGCGTGTAAATAAAAGCATCCCCTCCATCGGATGAGTGTCGACCCCACTCAGACACCCTGATAAAGCGTCCGTAGATCCACATCTCCAACTGTGACGGCTTTTGACAACTCTGGCAAGTAAGTTCATTCATGTTCGGCTCAATGTACTGGCAAGACTTGCAGACGATACGACAAGCGGGGTCAATACGGGTATATGGGAAATGTGCTTGCTCGAAGTGAAGTTGCAGGGCTTCCTGGTTGGGGAAGCTCTCGCTGCACAGTCCGAGGAATTGACATTGGAAGGAAGCTTCTCGGAAAACTCCAACGGCGAACATGGCACCGTCTTGATATTGAGAGTAGAGAGTTTGACCTATGGGGTCGTCTGTGGAAGAGGTTGGGTAGAATGGTGCTGAATTTGAGGATATGCCTGCCAGGGGATCTAGACCACCAGGTAATTGTATTTCAAGTTGGTTACCATATGGCATGGAGCTTTGTAAAAGTTGTGGATTTTGTCCAATGGCCAAGAATAGATCATTATTTTGCGGCAATGCAGTCATCTGTTCCGACGAAATAGATCTGGCATGTTGTGTTAGAGCAATAGAATTCGAGGGGCGTTGTTGATGCATGGACCTTGGACGTCGTTGCCGAGACTGTATGTTGGCGGAGCGCAGCCTTTTCAGGCATTCTATGTCAAAGTGATCTAATGGGCAAGGCACTGCTCGTTTTCGACAAACCCAACATGACCCCAGATACCGTACTAGGGCCGTCTTTGCCTTTGACTTTGGGCTGAACGGTTTTCTTTTCCGCTGCTTGACGGTTTTTCCATCGAAAGCCTTCGGATCGCCTTGGCGAGCATTAGCAGACGAAGGGCTTTCGTCCCCGTCGAATGATACGATTGAAGAAATATCTGTTGTTGCATCACCAGTTGTAGAAAGAGAATGTGCTCTTTGACGCCCTGAAGATGTGCAGGAGGCGGTGGAGTGCGGAGCAGATGAACCTGGAACGGTGAGATAATTATGTGCAGGCTGCGGTGCAGCTTCTTGTCGTTGAGCGAGCCCTTCTTTCTGTTCTGCAGTTTCGAACTTCATATATAATCTCAAAGCCTTCTCTTGTTTGTCTGGGGGAATTGATATTGGGTAACGAGGGTAAGGAGGATCGGATGGAGAGGGGGATGGTGCTTGCGGGGCAGGGTTGTTGGAGGTCTGAACCCTCAAGTTTGCACGTTGCATTCCAGGAAGGGTCGATGAGGGGAAGTAGGGGCCCGTTTGCACGAACTCCAACTTTGGGCGGTCCATCTTGTGGTGGTAAAAGAGGAGAGGAAGGAGGGTAAGGCTGCTAGGCGGTGGATAGGAGACTCGAGGCTGTGAGGTTGGGCGTAGCGAAAACAAGGCTGGAAAGGCAGTGCAGATCGCAAGGGAAAGATGAAAAGTATAATAGAAGGAAGGAAGAAGACGCGGGATATCGGTAGAAAATGAACAAGAGAGGATGACCTACGTCAACGAGGGAGGGGGGGTGGTTCTTAAAGATTTTGATGTACGAGGCTCTGGTTCAGGCGTACTTACTGCAAGAGGGCGTCGCCCGCCTATCTTAACCGACCCAACGCCTGATGAGGAGTTCGGTGTGAAGGTACTTTGCAAAAAAGGGCATTGTGCTAGGCGGAAAAGGGCGACATCGCGACACGGACGCCAGAAGCGAAATGAGACTCCTCATTGACAAATGATGACGCACTATTGAGTGCGCGGCATCTGTATTGCGAAGTCATGAGTAGAATAATTTGTTGAAGAACTTTTCGCGATGTTGATGTCACCATGCAAAGGAATTCTTACGGGAGACGGCAGTAAGAGCACCTTGGACTCGAGTAGTAACAGGCCTGATGTGGCTCAGCTTACGACCCCCCTGAAGGAACTCTTCGAGTATGAGAATATCTCAACAACACCATCATCAGATTGCGAACCCCGCACTCGCCTCTTAATTAACTAAAGAGCGAATACGTAGCACATCGTAGGAGGAAAAGGGCGACGGGAATTGGGCAACGTACGGCTTCAACTTGAATCATTTCATTGTATGACTTCCAATTCTGGCACACCTTCAGAAGTTTTGGCGGGGGAGGGAAACATTGAAAGGCCTCGAAAAGGGCGGGGCGGCTCTCGTCAGCCTTGGATTTGCCACCCACGAGAGCCTCATATTGGCACGTGGACCAATGGGGCAAGTAATTGCTGCATGAACGAGTTTGAACGGCCTGGCTGGATCGTTCGTGAACGTGGGGGGAAACGCGGGTAGGCACTTGCTTGGCTGTGATGTTTATATGTACGCTATTGACCGCTATTACTGTAATTTCTTGATTCAATTGACTGCAATGCCCGAACCGCAATCATGTCTTCGTATTGTACTTTAGCTACACCAAAGGACCCCAGTCTCCGAACAAATCGAAGGATTCCTTACTCCACGGCCCCGTGGCCGTCACTGGTCTCCGCTCCCTCCTTCTGCCTTCATTCTCCACATTATTCTTACCCGCAGAAAACGCAGGTACAGGAGGCCGACTTGGGTTTGGCTTGCTCAACTTGAACGGCTGGTTGTTCTTCATCGCTGCAATACTCAACACCATATCGTTACCTCCACTGCTATTATCAAAGCTTTGCCCAACGGGACCACCAACATTGTGCATCAAGCGAAAGCTACCTGTATTGAGTGGCCTGATGTTGGGAGTTTCCTGGGCTGTCGGGGGGGCAGCTAGTGACTTGGGCTCTGGCAAGTTCGCATCGTCTTCGGGTGGCAGGTCTGGAACTGCTACCTTCCCTTGGAGGTCAGAGGAAACATGATCAAAGGGCCCCGGTTGCACAGCTGACTCAATAACTCCGATTGCTGGCTGCTCCTCAACTGGCGGTACAAGTGTAGATGCAGATTGAACAATAGATCGAAAATGCGCCATAGGCGCCTGCAATGCCTCTCGACTAATCGCTGGCGGCGAAGTAGATTTGGATGACTTTTTTTTTGTATTTGAGCCCCGAGCTCCGGATTGCTCAAAGGGTTTGACCGTTTCAACAGAAGTCTGGGCTGAAATAGGTCGTTTATCAGTGTTGTTTCTCTCTTCGACTACGTTTTTCGATTTCATGGTTACACTTCCATCGCTATCTCGACGTGCAATTTTCGTTAAATCTGGGCTTCGAGCAGAGACCACATCCATCACTTTCACAGGCTCATTTGACCGACCAATTGAGGAAGTCTTGGCAAAATCATTAGCCATTCTCATCGAGTCGTCATGTCTCAACTTCTTATCCAAATCCATGGGAACACCTTCAAAACTAGGTCCTGTTATCTCAGCTGATTCCGGAGACAAATCCTGCAACGAAATCCCATTTGGATGAACCTTAGTTTCGACGACTTCGTCAGGAGGCTTGTCTGCCTCGGGAGATGCGATCAAATCCAAAGCCTTGGCCGATGAGGGGTTTCTTGCCGGTTGAAGTGATGTATCAGCCGTCTTTGGTGCAGTATTCTTTTTCAGAGGCTTAGTCAATCGCGTTGCTTCGGCACCGGGTTCCTCGGTTGTGCCAATGGCCTGAACAAGACTATTTTCTGGCAGGTTAACGTCTACAGAGACATCTTTTGGCTCTTTGAGAAGACAAGATAGTTCCTGATTCCGTGCAAGACTCTTAAGCCCAGAAGGATTAGGTGGAATCTTGACGTTGTGTGGCTCTTGAGGAGTATTCAGTGTGGGAGTAGGAGGTTTTGACGACAGATTTTGCTCAGCATTCCGATTTGACTTGGACCTGGACAATGGTACTCTAGCTTTTGGGGGTTCATCAAACATCGTATCGCTATCAGATGTTCCATTCTCAAAGATCTCTGCAAGTGAGATTTTGTTCCCCGAGTTCTCAGTCATTCCGGTTCGGAAATCCCGAGTCGTACCTCTCGTTGGGACAAGTGGTTCAGAGATGTGGCTCTTCGCCATTTGAGGAGGGTCTTTTTGAGACAGCCTTCGATTAATATCCTGATAATTAATACCGCCATCAAAAGGGGGGACGGGAACAAGTGGAGATGAAGCAAAGTCATCCAGGTCTAGGTTCAATCTTGGCTTCTTCCCAGCCAATCGTGCTTGTAAGTTTTCCTCCTGCGTCCTGGTGTACGCTTCGAGGCGCATAGTTGCTTGAGATTGAGGAGGCTCGCTGTTGTCACTAAAAGAGATGCTGAGACTTGATCTTTTTCCAGATGCCCAGGAACTGGGACGTTCCATGCACATCATCATCTTCCGTGGCGGACGAGACTTGATTCGCAGAGAAGATACTGGCCTCTCAGGCACGGATTTCCTCTGTGGCTCAGCAGGGACATCTGGTAAATGGGCTTTTTTCTTCTGAATTGAATTATTTCTAGCCTCTGGGAGATCTTGCTTAGGTTCAAGCTCAGGTTGTTGCAATCCTTCGTTGTCGCTATCGTCCTTTTCTGACGAGGAATCGGAATTTTCTTGAATTTGAATTTGAAGAGCTGCTTTTTTACTCGGCTTATTCAGGGACGACGTAGGAGCGGGTCTATTCAACGACAAAGCCACGCCTGTGAGATTGCTAGCGTAAGTACTTTTAGGTGGGGGCGACCTTCGACGCTTCATTCTCTGGGCTTTGGCTTTTTCTTTCCTCTGCTTCACAAAATCATCCCTCGACATGGGTTCAGGTGGCGTCGACCCAGTATTATCCGTGTCATCATCCAATGTCAAGTCAATTGTGGCTTTTGGTTTGTGAGATAAAGCTGGTCTATTGAATGGCTCATACCTTATTGTTGGCGTGCTTGACGGCTTCGAGGAGGCCAAGGTCAACTTAGTGCCAGTGAGCAGCTGGGCGTATCCAGACTTGACCTGAGTCGACTCGTCTGGCTTCCTCCTCTTTGGTGGCCGCTCGTTCTCATGGCTACCTTGATTTCCGTTGTTCGAGCGTTGTCGCTCTTCAAACGGGGATGTTGTGGACACAACAGCTCTTCCATGGTGCCCGGAAGGAGTTAACATAGCATTCAACGATTTTGGTTTCAGGGAGTTGGATGGGGTTCCGAAATTTTGAAGCCGGTGGGCAGGGTTGGGCGATGCATTTGCCATGGCTGCCGCCCGTCCTTCCTTCTCTTTCTGTCGCTTGGTCAAAAGCTCGCTGAGGTCTCGGTTTTCAATTCCCGTCTGTTCCTCGACCTGAACCAGTGTACCCCCCCGTTCCAGCCTCAACACTTCTCCCTCGCCAAAGTCATAGTGCTGTCGCCAATGTGCATCGCCTATGAAGTTATGCCTGTCATCGCATACCATAATCTTCTTGTTGAAGGTATGAAACTTGAGGATTCCATCCTGCCATCGTTTCTGCTTGCGCTTGATGTCTGTGGTGTACAGACATCGGTATTCGATGACGGGGGCGGTATTCTGGGTCTGGGGAACTTCGTAATGCGCGGACATGGTGGATGCGCGAGCATTGGAGAATGATACCCTGTTCGCTGAGGGAGTCGGGATAATTCATTGCATATGTTCTTGTCCACTCATTCAAGCTGTAGATATCCAGAGGGTCGAGGGCGATAATTGTATAGAGGGCCGGGGGGAGGTTTTGGAGAATGACGATGTTGTTGGTTTGTTAGTTGGGACGTCGCGTCGCGCGATGAATGCAAGGGCACTGCTCGGTACCAGGTACGGGTCCTCACGTGCTGTATAGAAGAAGCCCAGAGAGCCCAGGCAGGTGTGGCCAGGTGCCCAGTTGAGGCTTTCATCACTAGACTATAGACAGCTGAAGCCTGAGCCTGACAGCCTGTGGCGCACTACAGGGATTGATCTAGGCGTCATCCCAACCCCATGAACCTGTTTTGAAAAGTTTATAGGGACCTGGCCTGGCCCAATCCATCGCCTGTGCTCTGTAGGTACCTACAAGTACACGGTGAAGCTCGAATTCCCAACAGCTTCTACAGCACTAGCACTACGGGTACCGTACGGACAGGTACTCGACCCAAACACCTGTACGTACAGTGACTCGGTAACTTCCCTACGGATTCTGTCGTCCTGCTGCGATTGACATCAGACGCAGAGAACCTCGACCACCTGGTCTCTTCCCTCCCCCCCACCTCATATCCAAGGCACCTTCACGCCGCACCATTCTCGTGTTCCAGGTTTCTTTCCACCCTCTGTACTCATACCGTATTCCTTCACCAACTCCGGTGCGTGGGGCTGTGCCGCCATCACCGGTATTGCTTCTTCCTCCAGACGACACCTCATTTGTTCCTCATCCACCTATCTACTCCTATCCAAACCTCCCCTACCTCCGTGATCACGTCGTTTCTTGAACTCGTTCGTATCGATTGTCTCCGTTGCAGCGCATCACCAAATATATCTCCTCGCCAAAGACTTGGCAGGCAACCATCGCGACAATTCCTAAACAACACCACACTTCACGGCAACCATGAATTCCATGCAGCGACAGATCGCGAAAGCGAGGGGGAAGGGTGGCGCAGACAATGCCAAAGTGTCTGTGCTACTCAATGATTTTGAAGATGCGGATAAGATGCTGACGAAGGTTGGTTGTAGCTCTGTCCCTCAAGGTTCATGGTGGGGGAGCTCTGCTAATGACGAGAATGTATGATTTAGATTATTGAAGCTTCCAAAACCTGGCGGGATTCCTGGGTCTCAATTCTCAACATTCAGCTCGGAACGGTCACATTGTTCGAGGAGTTATACGACCCCATCGTTGGTGCCAGCGATGGCCATGGCCACGAACCCGTCATGACTTCCGAAGCCCAACTCGATCGAACGGCGAAACTCAAAGTTGTATATGCAGATTTGAAGACGGATCTGTTAGAAGAGGTTGCCATGATGGACGCCCGAATCATCAAACCTGCCACGGATGCGAAAGACTTTCTACAACCATTACGAAAGACAATTAAAAAGAGAGAAAACAAGAGAGTGGATTGGGAGCGCTATATTGACAAAGTCAACACTTTGCAAGCAAAGAGGCTGAAGCGAACCGATCGCGAGAATGCTGCTCTGGCAAAAGCCGAGGAAGACCTTGCAGGTGCTGCAGATGTATGTCTCATCCGAAACCCCCCTACGCGACCGCCGACAGTACCTTATATAGACAGGTACGGTCGACGGTCTCGTGGGACATGTTCTAATTATTATTACAGGCTTTCAAAGTCGCAGACGACAACTTAAAAGAGAAACTTCCTCCTTTAATTGCCGCCGCATTTTCAATCATACCTCATCTCCTGAGCGTTCAGATTATGATACAAAATACACTCCTCGCCCAATATTACACAGTCCTCCATAACTACTGCGAGGAGAATGGATTTCCGTCACCCCCGCCGCCTATGGAAGATGTCATGTCTGTATGGGAAATGGACTTTAATCCAATAAAAGAGCAAGTTGAAAGAATAAATTGTGTTGCTCGAGGAAGAGCAGTTCACCAACCCATGGCACTTGGAGAAGACCCAGGCCGCAAAACATCAGTATCAATGACTGGCTTGAATGTCCGCAATGGATTTCGAGCACGAGCGCCTTCCCAAGGAAGAGTCTCAGCACCCGCATCCCCCAATCCAGAGCCTCAAGACGCTCCTCGGCCAATGCGAATACAATCTGCATCAACAGTCCCAGTTTATGCGCCTCCAGCACCAGAGCCATCACCCTCACCCGAACCACCTTCATACAGCACAACACCAGATTACTCAAAATCCCTCACTCCCGCTTCCACACACTCAGCTCACTCCCCTGCTGGTCCAAGTATGGACTACTTTCAACGCGGAGCCATAGCAAAGAAGAAGCCTCCGCCTCCCCCGCCCAAGCGAATTGGCTCTCGAAATTTTGCTACTTTCGCAGAGGCATTGTATTCATTTGACGGCCAAAGCGAGGGAGACCTCAGTTTTCGAGAGGGTGATCAAATCAAAGTTCTCAAGAAGACAGAGAGTACTGATGATTGGTGGGAGGGTGAGCTGAGAGGCAAAAAGGGTAGTTTTCCCGCGAATTATTGCAAGCTTCTTTAGCGGTGGTTTTTATAAGATGGGAAAGGCGGAAATAGGATAGGTGAGAACATTTGCATGGGATATCGCATGATTTGATGATTGATGACTTTTGATGGGAGCAGAGGGAATAAAAGCAAGATGCTTTTTTCTGTTTTGTGTGAGAGATAGGTAGGTAGGTTGGTAGGTAGGTGTTGGCGTTGGGAAGGGACTGTGATCCTGGGTGATACGGTACAGGGTAATTAAAATGGAAATACACGATGAGTAATGGGTGCTCTTGTTCCTTACATGCCAGTATGTAAATATGTATTGTTCCGTTCTATTGTGATATCTGCAACTGAGTTTCAAGGTGACAGCCTACTCAAGCCCGGTTTTAATTACGGTTTTGTTCTCAAAAACTGGGAACACTACTCCTCTACTACGTACAAAGGTTTACTACGTAGAGAGGTGAGAACGAGTAAGAAATTGGGTGATTCTAGGTATACCGTATATAGGTTCGAGTGAATTTCTTAGGTGAAACGTGTATGACGTTGTGAGTAGTAAATAAGTGTGGTTGGTATTCACTACAGTACCTTATCTTCTAAAAATCATGAATATCTATACCCACCCACCTCTTTCTCAACCCAAGGGCTCAAGGCTAGACTAAGACTACAGAGAAGATATTGGCGTTATGGTATTGTACATGTACTCGTTGGATGGGAGGGTATAGTACTATACAACGTACATACCTCTTGTTTAGGGGTTGAACTCTTTTCTTTGTTTGTTTGTTGTGTTTTGTGGGTTTTGCTGTGGTTTGTAGCTTGTAGCTCAGCTTTACTAGTCACTATCCAGAAGAGCCTAGCGAACTACTGAAAGCCTCTGTAGTATTGAATTCCACCTACTTCGTAGGTTTGTCATTTCTAATATGATAGGAATGTCTTTTATTGGGAAATAGACTGTATTTATAGGTGTACTCTCTCTTAGTGCACTGAGAAGGATTGTGATATATTCTTGGATGCTAGGTATGTAGACCAGTCTTGTTATGTGCATGGGTTCCTGTTATTAAAGTACTAAAGTGTCCAACTCGAGTAACTGCCTGCCTGCTGGAAGATTATAGATAGTATAACCGTTAATGCTGTATATACTCCTCATGAACTCCAAAGATGGGGGAAGAGGGAGGGATTCTTTCCGTCATTCATTGTTGGTTACGAATAAGATCGGTGCTACATTTATCTATTCCTTCACTGTGACCAAAATCGGGTTTCCCACCTTAGGGTTAGGTTAAGCATGGAGAATAAAGGCGATGGTAGTATACGTAGAGATGGAGCGAAATCTTCGAGATGCGTTTTGAGCGAGATCCAAGGTTTTGGTGGTTGGATGGGTGTTAGATGAAGATGTTTCTCTGTTTTGTTTCGTGTCTGGGGGTTATCTATATATATGGAAACTACGGGTCGTTTATCGATTTTTGGGGGGGGGGGAGGGGGGGGGCTAGACTTCTACGGGGAGTGTTAGAGGGTTGTAACTCCAGCCTTGTCTTAGGTTCTTTTGAACCTTTCACTAGGTTTATAGCAGGTATGAGGTTTGTTCTAGATCTAGACGGTCTTGAGGATTCAGCTGGTACTATTACATATGTGATGTTTAAATCGAAATACTAGACTATTTACTTCCTTCTTTACTACGAGTAGCTAATTACATTTAGTTGTAAATAGCTCTCGTAAGACTAAGCTCGTAGACGCTTTTCAATCGCAGCATGTAAGATTAAGATTCCTGGTATAATGCTGTATGCTTAGTTAAAAGATAGATAGAGCAGTGGGTTTGGGACTATCATAGTAGTTTATACTACTGTAGGTAAATTTCGGGATACATTGCTGAGGTTTTGAGAAGGTGTTGGATCTTGGATGGAAAGTCAGTGATATATGTTATAGGTACTTGGATGTTTTGACGAGGTCGCGGTTTAATTAAACCTCTGTCTCTTTGAGATATAAAGATTATTTGTTGTATGAAAATGTCTTCTCGAGTTGTTAATGAGGCGGGAAGAGAATCGGGGACAGTATATTATTAAGCGAAGGGCATGGAAGGAAGTTCCTAAGTCGTAATATATACAAGTACAGTAACTCTCATTAATCCATACCAATATTACAGTACTCTCATATCAATATTCCGAGGCACATTATTACGATTGCAGACTTGGAAGAATTATTCTTTGTGCAGAACCATTTTACTGTCGCTTGTGTTGGATGTGAGGATTTACGGGGCGTATTTTGGGGGGCGTGGGAAAGGGGTGTACAGTAGAAGTGAGGGATGAATAACCTCGCTTTTGCTTAAGAAAGAAATAAGTTTTCGCGTGGCTGTGATTGCAAACTGTAGGAAAATGGTCGGTAAAGGTGAGATGAGGAATTGTTGTTTGTGGAGGCTGGGCTGGTGGATAAATACTCATTTGGTTCATCATAGTACACATCTTATTAGTATATACATATGGATTTTGAATAAAGCAATACAATGCAAATTTGAGATCTCTTGGTCTATTGTTGAAGAAGCTACATTACGTAGTCTAAAAGAAATATAGCTTTCAAAGAATCTGCCAACCGTTTTGAATAACATCTAAGAAGTTAACTATATCAAGCGAGAGGTGTGCCAAGGCTGCCTGAATATAGTTCATCAACTATAAGGGCTGTGAGATTATGAGAAGGAAAGAAGTTAGAGACGATTAGAAGTAAGCTTTATGTCATTGAGGATGTTATTCAAGCCGAGTCTTCGGGTTTATCCATTCTATAATATGGGAATCGTACTAAGCTTGTCCCTAAAATAGCTTGTTTAATTCATTTCTTAGAACTTTGCGAGATCTTGTTGCCCGACTCAGACACAGATCTTTCATTCTCTTGAGTATTATTACAGAGTGAGGAATGCTTATGAAGCAGTCCAGTTGAACTTGAGGGCGCGGAATATCGCCAAGTGTGAGCTGCGCGAACTGAGATTGAGACTGAGTCTGGAGGTTATTTTTGATAGATGAAAATGGCATCGATTGGATTAAGAAACTTTTGGTATTGAAGAAGACAAATGTAGGTATGTCGTGAATTACTGGATGGCTGAGGTGATTGCGATTCTACCTGAAGATCAGGATTTTTATTTCCGCAGTTAGGCGAGAAAGGGCATATTAAGCACCTGATTAAAAAGGAGTGTGTGTGTATTCAACGCCTTATCAAACCTGGGAGTAGAGACACAACTAATAGAAAAGTCTTTCGGTTAAATGGTAGATTTTGCTCCGCCATAAGTACCCGAAACTATTTATAGTGAAGATCATTAATCCTGCACAGAGACATTATTCTCTTCCAAGGGTGTCACTAAATCTCGTCTATGTTGTCAAAAGTCCAGGGGCGGTTACGCAGCGTGTAGACTAGACTGGGTGAACTCAATTGGGAGATACCTAAACAAGCGAGAAGATATGATATGATAGTTTAGTTGCTGTGGCCGATGCTTTCTAAATATAATACCTCTGATAGTAAGCGACGAGGTGCTTATGATCAACTTCAATATTTGCAACAAATATATAAGTCAATCTAATAAGACTCAAAACAGTTAGTCCCTTAATTAGGTTTAAGCTTAAGTATTTCAACGCGCAGGGAAGGTTCTTTTTCCGTCCCAACTTTCACTGCCAGAAATGCAAACTTACGTAAATGTAGTACTACATGATCTCTCATTCAATACGAGCAGAGTCTTTCAAATTATCATTCTCAGTCTGTTCAACTGAAATTTGGATGGTGAAATGTTGTTCTTGCAAGGCTCATTTTGTCACTGAATCTTGCTCCACTTTCCCTATGTGAAATCTTGCGTCTTCTGTCACAAATTTACTGATTTGGACCTCTCAGCTCGTTGAATATGGAGATTGCAAAATACGTGGATGGCAATGAAGAATAACTATCATGTTTCTTAAGCTAAGGTGTCTCAGTGCTTTTAATACTGAATCTTTTACTAGTATGTCTCTTCAAGCGAAATTCATTTTGGGATCCCAACTTCTGTGCATGTATCAGATTTCTGCATACCAAGGAATGATATAGCGGCTTCCAATGAGCCAGCTTTCTGCATGTTGTATATATTATATCTACACACTCGTAAAGGGGACATGGAACTATTGAACAAGTCAGTTATCTCACATCCTAACCCACCAGAATACAAACTCACCATCTCAACACCACCCGTACCCTCCCTAAGCAATCCAATGGTTTCCTTAAACAGCTCCGTCTCCCTAAACTGCATATGTGCCTCTTTGCTCTCCCACCCAATAACCAACACAACAGCCTTCCCCTTCACACTCCCATCTTCATGCTTTCCCACATCCGTCTCAACACTCTCTCCCCACGCACCACCATAGCA
Source organism: Hymenoscyphus occultus (assembly GCA_900536445.1). NCBI lineage: Eukaryota > Fungi > Ascomycota > Leotiomycetes > Helotiales > Helotiaceae > Hymenoscyphus > Hymenoscyphus occultus. Next base: position 52,026 of record UNPT01000249.1, on the reverse strand, counting down.
CTTTTCGGGTATACCTACAGCGTTCATAAACTTGCCGACATTATCCAAGAATTGGGGTTCCGTGTCTAGGAAGGTCGCAAACTCAATAACGGGTGCCTTGCTAAGGACCGTAGGTGGAAAGGGCTTCAAGCCAACGTGGTGGAGGTGCACGCTTTCCATAAGCGCACCGAGATTGTTCGCAAAACTCTCGTATACAGGCGATTTTGTGAAATTAATGTGTGCTTCGTAGGAATCCCAATCTGTGTTTACATGTATACATCAGCATGCTTATTCCATATTGGCTTCAACGGATTGGCAGGGAGCAATTGAGATGGATGAGGTACCGATAAACCATAATAGTAAGTCTGGAGTTTCCATTGCTCGGCCATAGTATGATCTTTGATATCCCTCCTGTTTCTTGACCACGGAGAGGCCTTCCTGCCAGGCTTTGGCGGCATCGGTTGAACCCGAGATGTCCACGCCGGGCTTGAGCGTGAGATAAGCGATTTCCGTTACTGGAGTTCCCATGATGTTGGGTCTTGCTTGGTAGCTGAAGAACGCTGTGATTTGTAACTTTTTATTGGGAGATCACAAGGTTCCAATTGAGCAGTTGGGATCGTTGGTGATGGTGTTTAAGATGGGGAAGGAAGGAGGGGCACAATAGGCGGGGTAGCTCTAGCTTTGACGTTTCGCGTTAGAGTACAGCAAGAGAATTCACATGCATCTAACTTCTCATGCTGCTTGATTAATAAGTCTGGAAATACCATATTCCCCTCCATGATGGCCTAGCACGGGTTTATTTGGCAATGTTGCACTACCAGTAAGTGGCTAGCTTCTCAATGACGTCACTTTTAGCATCGCTGTAAAGTCAGTTTTCAAAGCTCTACTAGACTTTCAAACCAGTGGGTAGAACGTAAGTATGAGAAGACAAAAGACCGACAGTCGTGTACTATAAATGATCCCTCGAGGATTTGCTATCTAGGGGTTTCTCAGAGATAAGATCCCACAGTTACATACCTTTGAAATACCACAAGCACTCATCCATGATTCTTCTCAAAGCAATCACAAAACCTCCACCAAAACATCTCTACATTTCATCCCATTCACCAGCGTAATATCATTAGGACAAGCACTCAAAACAACCACACAATCGACCTCAGCCCTCAACACAACATAGAAATCCACCCCACTAACCGGCTCCCTTAGCTCAATACCTCACTCCCCCTCCCCAAACTCAACATCAACATTCATAAACAAATTCAGCGGGTCCGGAACATCTCCCTCAGCAATCTCAATCCATAATCCCGCAGATGCTTCCCAGCAATTCTCAGCACACGATCGATGCGCAACTGGCAAGTGTGCGTAGCGCTGCGGATTACACGCCGGGAATAAAGTGTCGTGGACTCCGCCTGAGGTGTCTTCAAGCAGGGTGAGTATGGGCTGGCAGTGGTTGGTGACGAGGGTATCGTTGGTTTGAGGGCGGATTTTGCGGAGGGCGGAGCGTGTTTGTGACATGCTCATGTAGGATGATGGGGGTTGAGGGGTGAGAGTGTTGGAGGTGGTGAAGGCCCAGGTGTCGACTACTTGATTGCCATAAGTGTTGTGGATCTTGATTGTTTTGTGGGCTGTAAGTTGGATTGCTGTGCCGTGTTTTGCGGGGATGGTTCGGGAGGTTGATAGGGACATTTTTTTGATGAGGATATGTGTTAGAGGTATGTAGCAAGCATGTGGATGGTCGTAACGCAAGAGTGTTCAAGAAGGGCAATGGTAAAGTGGGATGTAAAAGGTATAGATACCCCCTCCTCACCAACCCCCTGGCAGCCATGGCGTACTTTCTTCTAAATCAAATCCTGTTTACCTTGGTGCTTTTCAATATAGACAAACTCTTGACTTATGTAATATTTCGTATGTTACAGCTTAGCGTCAATTACTGCTTTCAAGTCCTATATCGGGAAACATAGCAATTAGCCTATTGAGCCCGTTTATGTATTGAATCCCCTACACCTTACTCTATTAACAATAATTGCGTAGACCTTAATCGTAACGTCGCTATGTACATATAAAGATAGTAACACTTTGAATGTAAGAGAATTGGTGGATTTGTTTTGATATTAGTATTAACGAGTTTTTACCTACAAATTTATTTTCTTACCTAAGAATGCAGGTACTTATCTAAGAGAATTGACTTTTGTATTAGTAAAGAATGAAGGTTGCTTAAGAAGTTTACGTTAATTCGTTTTTGTGTTTACTTGTATTTACTTCACTAAGAATAAATTGCTCGTTAATTTTGAGGTATCTGAATAGTATGAACTTATTACAAGATATTTACATTTAAAGTATATACTCGTATGTACCTAGTACTAATTATAATTGTTAACAACTATAAGACAATACCACTAATTCTAATTGACCAATTCTGAACAATACTACCAAATGTACATGCTCAATGTGAACTCAAGAATGGCTTCCTGTTTTGCTAAAGAAATCTTCAATGTTTAAAACAGCACATTGCCCTAGAAGAAATCAAACTTGAACCATAACAAGGTAAAGTACATCTAGCCTACAACTACAACTTCTTTTTACATCCTTACACTTACAAATGTCTCGTTTCTTTGCTTCCCTTGATCAAGCCTTCAAGTTCACTCGTAACCCACCCACCGTAAAAGTCCCCTGGCTGCGGCTTTACTTCCTCGCCATCGACATAGCATTGCCACGGCCCAGCATAGAAACTCAAATGGTCCTTCAGAGCTGCAAACCTCTCGGTTGGGTTTTCATATGTCCATATCCTATCTCTGACAGTTTCTTCTTCTCCTTCTGAGCCTTTTGGGGTGGTGATGGAATAGTATTTCGCCCATCCCTTCCACTCGCAAAATGTAGAGCGTTTCGTCGCTACAAGTGGCACGAGGACTGACGACGGTGGGAGATAATATGCTGCCGAGTTTGTTAGATTGGATTAAATTGGGTTGTGTGGAATTTACTGGGTGGATGATAAGTTTCGAGAACCCAGTATGCTTCTTTGGTGTCTGCTATCAATTGTCCTCGCCACTTTATTTGGAGGTGTCGAGAGGTACGTTCAATGAGAGGTGGACGAGGGAAGGATTGGACATTCATAGGTACTTTTGGAGGCATCTTGAGATTTTCAGAGTTCGGAATTTTGTTAAGAAAGAAATCAGATTGAAGATATAAAATCAGAGAAGAGAGAAATATAATACAGATTGAGTAATACAAGTTAGGTGGATTTTGAGTCATTCGGGTTGTTGAGTTTTGAAGAAGAGAATAGATGAGGGCGAGCTTTGGAGGGGTAATATGTGCGCTTAAGGTCTTAGTGGGCAGCCGTAGCCGCTTGGTACGTCACAAGCTCAAGCGGCTTCGCCATTCACAAGCCACAAGGCTGCAACACCCAAACCTTATCCTCGTCCCACCCACTATCAAGACGTCAAGTTCCTGAACATCATACTTGGTACCTCCCCTCACTCCAGCAACATAGCGCAATCATGTCGGGGCTCGAGAAGGCGTTGTTCAACCTCAAGGTAAGTCCGTGCTTGTCTCGATACTCGTCAACACCCGAGAACCGACAAACACCTTGGGTCGGTATCTCCAAATTCCTGAGATCATGCTAATGATAGCATGAAATAGTTTACCACGAAACAACTTAATCGACAAGCCGCGAAAGCTGGTAAAGACGAGAAAACCGAGAAGGATAAGCTCAAGAAGGTAAACTTTTCGCCCGCCAGCCTCCCAAGCCAAGTCTAATCGTAGAATAGGCAATCCAACAAGGTCACAACGATATCGCAAAGATATACGCCCAAAATGCGATCCGAAAACAAAACGAGAGACTGAATCTTTTGAGACTGGGGAGCAGAATCGATGCCGTGGCTAGCAGAGTACAGACCGCAGTTACGATGCGCCAGGTCACAGGCAGTATGATGAACGTGGTTAAAGGAATGGACCAAGCAATGAAGGCTATGGATTTGGAGAAGGTATGGTTTCTTTCTTTACTCTACTGTAGTTTTCGCAGTACCTAATGTGTGGCGCTTTGATAGATTTCCGCAGTAATGGACCGCTTTGAAACACAATTCGAGGATCTAGATGTTGCAACCGGATATTACGAGAACGCAACCACATCAGCCACCGCGGTCGGCACCCCACAAGAAGACGTCGATAGACTTATGAACCAAGTCGCAGATGAGGCCGGTGTTGAACTACACCAAGAAATGGAGGGCGCCAAGCCGGTTGCTTCTACGCCGGTGAAGAGTGGACCGACAGAGGTCGAGGAAGATGGGTTGGGTGAGAGGTTGAGAGCACTACGGTCTTGAGCGGTTCACGAATCTTGGGTACGGATAATCATACTTGCGACTGTGTCTTTTCAGATGCACGGTCTGGATTACTGTGCTACTCGCATCATACATTGTTTTTGAGAAGTCAGATATGGGTAAAGTGGGTTGGGAGGCGTTGGTTCTGCTGGATTTGATACTTCTTATTATTGCAGATGAGACTGCGAATCGATCTATTTGTTCATGCGCTTAATATCCCCATGATTCGCTGTTTATTCTAATCTGGAGATTCCTTCCTTGATTTGTGGAGCAGTTCAGCCTGTTTACTTCCTCATTCTCTTCTGTTCATCGCGTTCTGCTTTTCTTTTCTCTAATTTACTGCGACGGGGATAATCTGAGGCACCGTTCAAGCCAAAGTGCAATATGATAAGTTCAAAGAGTATGAGGCCACATGCATCAAGTACATCGAGTACAAGGTCGACCACAGGACCGACATTCACGACTTTCCTGTACTCGTACATGAACCAGAGATGAGTCAAGTCAACAAAGGCGTTTTAGAAGGTTTTGCAGCCCCTTTCCAAGTACAACGAATTTGGCATAAGTACTACAGCAATGCTACTCTCGCATATCCTCCTAATGGATTGATTTCTTGAATAAATGGGTTGAAAAATATAAAGTAAATGCTAGTAACTGTTACTTAAGTACACCCCTAAAATCTGTCTAAATAAAGAGGTTTTAGGATTTTATATTCTTGTCGCTATTATAGTACTCGGCTTTGTTTTATCAGATTTAATCGATCTACTCTTTTGATCGACTTGATTCTTTCTAGGCATTAATAAAACAATACTTCTCTTTCCCATATTTCGTTCCTTATCTTTACGGAGAATAAATTTATTTTGAATCAGTCACGTAAATATATTTATCTTTTAGAAATTTATTGCTATTTCCAAGTTTTTCCATATCTCGTAATAGAGGAGCGTGAAAGGGGTCTCGAGGAGAAGAAAGGGGTATGTTTTAATCGAGGAAGTTTTATTCAAAGACTACCAATAAGGAGTGCATATATACTCCCTAGATTTCTGGTTCGAGTATCGGATATATTGAAACTCTTGGTTAATTATATCGTCGGGAGATCTTGATGTAATGTCAAGTTTGGAAATAGAACGGATAACGATGTAAGACGTGTATAGATCGAGTAAATACTTTCTGTTAGGCATATCAAATGCTCTAACTGAATAAAAGAAATAAAATGAAATGAGGATTGTTACTTGTATAAGAAGTAAATAACTTGAATTTCGCGAGAAGTAACTGGTTTTTCAGTAGTGGTTTTTCGGTATTGGCTGAGCATTTGATCAAAGGAATGGGTAAGTATTTCTTGCGATTTGTCGTTTAGAAGAATCTTGTGCCTACGCGGAAATTATATACTAAGTTCTGAGGTATCTCGGAGATATGACTGGTCTAACTTCTTACGTATTTAAGAGGTATGGTATGGAAGATTTGAGAGCTCTTTAGTAATCTCAGTTGTACGTTAACTTACAGGTTCCAAGATAGCTACTCTGTTCTCTTCTAAACTCGAAATAGTGTCTTTGAAAAAGTTTTACGGATCCTACCAGGTTTCTAATTATAATTTTGAAAATAGTTTCTCACAGATTACCTTTTTATTCAGTGCTCCACGTATGGTAACTATTGCTTTCGCTATTGAAATGGTAGGCTAAGGCTAAGTACTAACATTGAATTTCTATAGCGTCTGAATGCTTGGAAAGTAGTACTTTATTAGCTAGGTAAGTATTTCTAGTACGTATGTCCCTAGGAATAAGTACGAACGTATTTCTAGTATTAGTAAGATTACTTAAACCTTTAGCTAACTATATAAGTATTGAATGGGATAGCATAGCCCCGCCTGCGGAACCCTTTAGGATACTCGCGATATATATATCTATTTATAATCTCTTTGTAGGTACGAGGACGACATGTTGTTATCCTAACAGCGCTCTAACAATATATTCCGCGAGGGCACCGAGATTATCGCGATTAAGAAAGAGAGTAATCTACGAAAGGCTCGAAAGGAGATAGTACATCTCAAAATACAATTGGAAAAGGAAAAGGAGAAAGAGTTCAAATAAGATAACGTTATTGGGAAAAAGGTCGCGGTTAAGCTCGCAAGGAAAGATTATAAAGCTTAGAAAACGACGCATGATACTACAAAGGACAATGAACAAAATGCCAAAGAGGGAGAGTAGCAAAAGCCCACGGAAAAGAGTGGAAGATTGTATAGTAATAAGACTTTTAACAAATAATAACGTCTAGATAACTGTAAATATATATTTATGAAACCTGAATGTTAGTAAATATGTAACGGTAAAGCAGGACTCGGAAGCAGAAAGGCTTGAGACAATCGATGAACGTCCGGATAAGTATCACTAGAGGTTTTCTAAATCCGAAGTCTATCTTCAAGCTCGAAGTTTGAAGATTTTCAACAACTTGGGAACCTTTAGTTGAGACAAGGTTTTGTAGTCTTATGCAATTTTCAGGATAATGAAGAAGTTAGAGTTAAGAATCTAAAATTATACGAAGAATTTAAGCTTAAATATCCTCCCAAACTAATGGGTTTAGGTTAATGATCGGTAAAAATACATCTAATAAGTATTTAAATCTGATAATTTTCTCTATTTCTCTAGTATATGAAAACAAAATCGAATATTGTGAAAAAAAGGTTTTCTTGAAAAATAGCATATTCCAAAACTCTGGTGATAACGTTGTAAATGTAAAGAAGAATATTCTGGCTAACAGTCTGCTCTTTTACTCGTCTTCCACCTAATACCACAACCCATGATTCGCTTTTCGTCGCTGGGGACAGAAAGATGTTATTCTTGTCCTTCATGTCTATTTTCACATAAGCTATCAAATTGTTTTGGTGATCCCTATCAAGAATCTCTCCCCACAATTATACGAAGACTATAGGTAGCCTCTGGGATATGCGACGGAAGTCACGTCGTTTATTTGATCAGACCTCGAGATTTGGAACTTGTTGAGTTGGTGCACTCCCAAATAGCTGGAAACAGACTGCCTGGAATATAGGAAAACACGGGGACCTTTAATAGAGTAGCGAGCTTCGTACAGACAATTTTAATTCAAATAAAGCGTAATGTAACGAGCCCAAAATAGCACCCAAAAGGAAGGAGAAGCACAATGTACAAGCGACAGCGCAGTAGGAAGACGCACTGACTATTAAGGAATCCGATGAAGGATGAAGGATGAATGTAGCAGAACATAAGTCTCTTCTCAATCTGGTTGCAAGCTTTCTCGCATCGTCATCTGAAAATGCATCTTGAAGTCACTAAGTACTCAATTCCATAGCCAAATATGAGTTGTCGAGAAGTCAGGGTGATTGTGATTTTCCCATTGCATGACTCGGAAGAAGCTTCGTATCGCTCGCTACAGTATCTTTGTGGGGGAGCAGAATTGCATCGACAGGGTTGGCGAGTACGGTAGATCAATCAAATAAGCTTAATCCAGATACGAGAAAAGCAGAGAACATTCAGGAGGAACATTGATTATTGAAGAAATCCAATCATCATCAGAATTTCCGAGGTTCAAAAGGACTCTTGATTAACTGATTCAGAACAAATTCAAATGGAACTGGTGCAAATGAAATTATTCATGGTCCCTGGTGCGTAGGCTTGCGTCTAATTCCACAAACACGGGACGGCGTCTGTATCCCAAGTGGAGATTAGACGCTGAAACAGCACGTGGCCCGATTGAGTCTCATTGGTTCTAGAATCGGGATAAAAAAACTAAAAAATCCCAAAAGAGGACAGATTGTATATCCATCAAAAGAAGCAGAAAACAATGGTTCTATCCCACGTGAAAGAGTAGCGAAAGATGATCGTCTGAAAGGGAGTGCAGTGAGTTGAAAATGGGATGCTCTAGATCTCGACTCAGGGGTTGAGGTCATTTTAGGGTAATGTCATCTGTGCTTTGACTTTTTCCCAGTTGGAACTGGTCCCCTTTTTGACCTCTATTTCTGGAAGGAGGTCAAGGATCATGGTTCGGCCATGGCTGCTGACGCGCCGGGTAAAAAGGGGTTGGCCAATGGCAGTTGAGATGGCCGGCGCCACATATGGGGAGCCCCCTGAAAAGGATGCGAGACTCATCCGTTCATCACACCTTCAACCACACCTCAATCAGGGACCGAGGCCATGGCCTGGAGCCATCTTCAGATCTTCTCCACGTTCTCAAGGCGCAAGCAAAAGAAACAGACAAACCAAGAAATTCACTCCATCGAGACTCGAGTCGATTCAAGAAGCCAAGCGGGCACCCAGATGTGGCCACGATATGCCACGATATCAACCTCTTGTGTGATGGCTCGAGCATTGCAATTGGAGCCTGAGCTCATTCCATACCAGTGCAAGTACAGTCCGTACATGGCACAATAATATGTCCAGCTTACTTCGTACTTCTTTGCTCCTTCGATCCTTCAGTCCTTCAGTCCCTCTTTTTGAGTTTTGTTCCTTGAGCCGCCCGCATAATCGTTCTCCTGCCATTTCTCGTATCCAATTTTGGGCCCGTTTTACAACTCACGTGGGCTCCGAGGGCTCAAAGTTGGGCTCATTCATGAAGTTATTGTTTTCTACTTTGAAGTACGACTTGCAACCATCCAATAATGATAATGCATCTGATAGTAGTCTGACAACAGATTGGGGTTACTCGCAGATGAAGAACTGTACCTTGCGGCTGTAATGTACTCCGTAGGACCATGACCTTTTTGGTGTCTTTTGTTAGCCGCAACCCCTTTGGGACGAGAGTACTGGGATGGGTGCAGAGGTCGCATAGCAAGAAACACTCCATCCACTCCTCACGGAGGCTGTGAACACCCTCATCAATCGAGTGGACTCGGGACTTGTACCAAGCCGGAGAATCCGCCCGTCAGGCGAAGACTCCGCGCGAGACGAACAACCTTGCCCATGATGCCCATGGAAATGGGTCTGTCTTGAGCGCCGAGTAACTTTGCAGGCCATTTAGGTTTTCGTAAGAGTGTGCTGGGCACGCATCGTGAGCCGTGTTCACCAAAATCTCCCGCATGTTGCCTCTCTCATTTGTTCTTTACTAAGCTAGTGATGTGGATCTGTTGGAGTTCAACACCGTAAGAACTGCCGTCTTCTCCTCTTTTCTCTTCACACCTCGCTGTCGCTTTCTCTCTTCTGTTCGAATCTTTACGGGACCGTCTCTTAGTACAATTCCTTGTGTCTCTGACACGTCCACTCGTTCAACTATTATGCAGTCAGATTAATAGGGATTTACCAAGTTCGCGTCTTCCACGATTCGCTTCGAAGGATTCATAATTTCCACTGCCGGTTCGAATATTCTACTCGTAGGAAGGCTTTTGATATTGGTTCCGTCAGCAAACGCCATTTCATCTTACTAGGATTTATCCAAAAATCGAAACACCCTCGTATTGTGCATCCCGATCAGGTGTTGAAACACACACATCGACACCCGCCAGATACCCAGTGGGGGCGAAAGCACATCAATTCAATATAGGTCCATCAAAACCCCCGTGGGTTTTTGGTACCGCGAAATACAGCACTTAGTACCTCAAATAATAGTTAATAATTCAAGATGGGATGGTTTGGAGATTTGCCTATGGCGTCGGCCTTTGCGTAAGTATCACCAAACTAAGAAAACTACTCTAAAAGCGGCTAACTGTTTTTTAGCATCGTCTTAGGTTGTCTCATCGCTGCTACTTTCATCGCCGGTTTTATCAAAGTTTGCTACAACAAGAGAAGGTATATAAATAATCCTAAGGACGTAGTAGAAGATACTTACACGATTTCAGACTCACCAAGCACGAAAAACTGGATGAATTGAAGCTCAAAGGAAAAGGACCAAAGGGTGCTGATCAAGAGATGTTAAACACGAGAGAAACAGACGAAGGTGATCTCTTTGGGGTAAGAGCATTGGAGGCTGGATATTTTGGTGGTGTGGCCCAATCGAGACCAAGTTCCCCAGCTGGATCCCGCATAAACTCTTATGTCCTCACACCAAACGGAGAAAACTCAGCAAACAGTAGTACCTCAGACCTGCCACTTAGCCCTGGTATCCAAGCGCCAAAAGCTACAAAGCCAAAGCCATCACCTCTTCGACTTCAACCAACTGACCCGGATTTCAGACCTCCATCTGCCGGAGGAAAAAGCCCTTCATATATGCCTCTCTCCGGTCTCTCGAAATCCCCATCAAGCGCTACTCAACAAGGTGCACCAGCAAAAGACTGGGTTTCTCCGATCGATGCTCGTCTTGAACAAACTCCTCAACCCACCAGCCCAGCAAGTATTGCAAGTTCTCAAAGACCCAAATCCTATTTGCCAAAATTGAATTTCCCGGAAAACAAAGAGCCTGATGTTGATCCTGCCCCAGAAGCTTCTAAAGTGAAAGAAAGGGTAATCGAGGTTCGTTCTCCAACAACAAGTATTGCTCCAGGATCGCCAAATTCCACCTACCAGCAATATATCCCCACTCGAGCCGGCAGATCACCCGCGAGATCTATGTTCCCAACCGAAAGCCATAGAGACCGAAGCTCCTCGAGAAACCGAGGTACCAAGGAGGGCAGAAGCGAAAGTCCAGCAAGGGGAGCAAAGCAATCGTCTCCTCTCGCCATGGACAATGACCATTTGCCAGAACACAACCCAGAGTGGGATAACGAACGACCCGTCATCCGAGATTCTATCGTGAGCAAGAAAGGAGTATCCGTCACTACACCAACCGAGACAACATTTTTACAGGCCAAAAACTCCAACAGAAAAAGTGATGCCTCAAGTGTATACAGCACCACCAATGGTGCAGACTGGAACGCACGCGAACAAGGTGCGAAAGTCAAAGAGGGATCCCGTGGCCGTACCAATTCTAACTCACCCAGCCGCTCCCGTTCTAGATCGAAGTCACTAGCAGGTGCCCGCAACTCCATCCGTCAATCCTCTCATCAGCGAAACGACTCTTCCAAGTCCTCTCACCGAATCAGCCGTGATCGCGATCAGATCCATTACGACCCGACACCCCAAAGCCGCAATAGAAGTGGCTCCGTTCAAGGACGAGCCGTAGACTTCGACCAACCTCGAACATCACCATTTTCAAAAGCTACCGCTACCCCACCATCCCATTCGCCCTCAACCTCAGTCACCTCATTCGGCCCCAGGAAACCTTCGCTTGGACTAGGCTTGCTATCTGCAGCGCCACCTGCTACCCAAGACAAGGATCGCTTAAGCGTGATGTCAACCGCCAGAGGACGTTCGGATTCCGATGCCTCGCAAGCAAGCATGGGCGACTTCTATGACGCTTATTACCGACAATCCACCATTTCCCATCGTGCTTCGGCCTACCAACCTGCGCGCCCAGAGTCTTTCACAGCCGATTTGAGCAACCAAAGTGTTATTGACAACGGCTTCAATTTCGATCTTGGCGTCACGCGAAAGGCACCTCCTCCTTCATTAGGCCTGAAGCCTTTGGACGTTGGAGAGACCATTGTAGAGGTACCCAGTCCTGATCCTACCGCCAGTGAAAGATTTCCATCCCGGGTTTAGAATTTATTTGAAGAAGATGAAAAAGAACAAGAAAAGCTTGAAAGATGAAGCATGAGGTTAACGGTGAACGTAATGGCAATGATAGATGTGGGGGGGGGAACGGATGGAAGATTGGGCATCATGCGGAGTTTATATATAAAGGAAGTCAACTTTTTGTATATTGTTTTTTTCATTTTTGTTGGGTGGGATCTTTCCAAAAATTTCATAACAGTTACGATATCACCACCAGTCTCACGAGACATCGTTTTCTTTTTGTTTTTCCTGTTTTTCAAGCGGTTGCATTCACTCGCATTTTGAGTTCTTGTTCTTGCGCAGCCTTTTTGTTGTTGTTGCAGCCTGATGCGGCGCATTTCTTGGGCAAATTTAAGAGCGGATATCCTATCTCATGATTTTCATATCATTTTTTTAATGTAATATATAAAAACCGAACGTTTCCGGCATCTGAGTACCGCGGTGATACTCGATGGACAGTGTATAAAAATTGTTCTGTGATTATCTCTTGTCTGCGCGATTTCCAACATCTACTTACTACTCTACACACTCGTTCTGCACTTACAATCCCTTTGTTCCCGATCTAGTAATGTGGTTTTTTTGACGGCTGGTTGCAAACATCATGTTCACAAAGCCACCACACTTCACCTTATTATCTTTCTTTGTTCTCGGAACTGTACCCTACCGTTTTTTTCTTAGCCCAGCTACTGTACTTGGATTCATGTATCGCCTTGTCAAGACCATATTCTACGCTTCCAGGCCTCGGCCATAACTTTCTAGCTCGAGTCTTCGCATTACGTTCCTTGCTATATCACATATCTTAGACGTACAAAAATACTCCATCGATCCCGATTTGGCTTCGCACCGCGCCGTCATTCTCAATGTCGGGTAGGAAACCCGGAAACTATGGCCGTGGCAATGTGAGGAGTCCGCCCTACGGACGGAAGCCTTCGTCTGGGACTCCGCCAGGTATGTATCTCCCCAAATATCCACGGCTCCGAGTGAAAGGAGAAAGTTAATGGTGGGTAGGATTCTTCGCATTGGGTCCATGGTGTGATGTCTGTTGCAAGTTATTGGTCATCATCCTTTTCTTCGTGAGCGTCTTTACCGTCATCTCGACGGCGTGGGATTGGGGGACGAGCTTGTTTGATGGGTCGGTGGATAGTGCTGCTGCGTCGAGTTCTTATGAGAAGGTAACGCCGTTGTTTGAATCGCCCGTCAGGGTGGATACTGGGAAGTCGACGAGTGAGAAGAAGGAATATGAATGGCAAAGTAGTGGTTGGAAATCCACACCAAAGGAACCGACGATGCAGAAACCTAAGATTACATCCGAACCTGCGGTCCCACACACAACACCCCGCTCAGAAATCACAGATCCCCTCTCTCACTACGGCCCAACACCTCTCGATCTCTCAGCCCCAATCCCCAAAGTCACAGAGCTAACCACCCACCATGGCCCAACACCCCCAACACCCCTCTCCCCAGCCAACACGCTCCTCCCCGCGCTGCAAAAACACTGCAACTACTTCCCCCCCCTCCTCTCCGTCTCCCCCTCCCAACTGCACCTCTCGTCCCTCTTCCCCATCGACGGCCTCCACATGTCCAACGACCACGACATCTTCGCCCACCTCATCAACACAGGTCTCACCCTCTACCGGGCGCCCATCTTCAACCTGCCGCTTATCCGCTCGCGGCTCCTACCTCAGGCGCGTGTCATCGCCTTGTTACTCGACTCCCAGATCTTACGGAAGAATCTTGCGTCTTCGGTGGAGGGGAAGAGGGAGGTAGGGGAGGCGAAGAGAGCGTTGGAGGAGTTTATGAATTCTTTCCCTGGAGCGAGGTTTGGGGGGAAGGTGCAGAGGGTTGATGGGGTGTTGGAGAGGGAGTTGGAGGGGTTTAAGGTTGTGTTGGGGGGGAACGGGAATGGGAATGGGAATGGGGGTTTGAAAGCGGGAGGGAAAGGGAAGAGGGGGTGGATATCTACCGTCTTCGGGAATGGACATTCAAACAAAGACCACGAGATCCGAACCGAGGCGTTAAAAGTCCTCAAACGCATCTACGAAATCGCAGACTTCTACCACACCCTCATCACCACCACCATCAGCAAACACGACGCCTTCCTGCACCACGGTACCGCGTACTTGCAGTTCATCCACGCTGTGCGCGTCAGCGGGGGTGCCACCCAGCCGTATAAGTATGATGAGCAGGGCGTCAATGCGTTTTGGGAGTTGAGTGAGAGTATGATGGCGGGATTGCGAGCGAGGGAACGGAGGTTGAAACAGGTGCTCGAGCAGAAGGAGGGGGTTCTGGAGAGGTTTGAAGGGAGGATGGAGGGGGGTGGGAGGGAGGCGAGGTGTGAGGTGGTGAGTTTGCGGAATTTGATTGGGTGGGTGCAGCATAGTTTTATGGTGGAGAGGAGGTATGATGAGGGGTTTTTTTAGATGGGGGAGAGGGCGGGGATTGTGGTGGAGTTGGATGGGTTTTGATGAGTTTGTATAAGGTCCCCTTTTGCGTTTTGTAGGGACTGTAGCTAGATGTCTAGATTTTAGTTTCACATTTTTGTAGAAGTGAGGCGTTCAAATATTAGCTTTGGACTTACTGCATATTAGATTCAACCTCCCTGAATCTGGCGGGGTTTTCTATCGTTTTTCTTTTAAACCCTTCATATGCGAGGACGAAATCCGAAGCAAATTTAGTCTACACAGAAGAATCTCATTGCTGTTAGAAGGTCCTATACCAAATAACATTAGTAGTATCATGATATGTTTTCCATGATTCCCAGTGAGTACTGTAATTTGGAAAAACAAAGATAATGCGTAGCGTTTTTTATTTTGGGGCGCTACAGTACATAGACAACCGTCAATGAACACATACCACCACCGCTGTATATCCATAATGCCTAGCTGTCTGCGATATGAACCCCGACATTCCGCGCCAGGTTGTACATGGTGAAGGATATTCCAATGACGAGAGTGGTAACCTGAACTGTGACTTTTAGACATCTCCGTGTCCATCCAACTCACCATCCGAGTCTTCGTCCGCTTATCCTCTAAAGCTTCAAATAGCCGGACGGCCAGCTCTTGAAAAGACTCGTCCTCCTCCGAATTCTCATCCAACGTTACATCCGACTCGATATTCCAATTTTCACGGAACTGTTCATCCAAATGTTCCTCCAACTTCTCTTTGTTGATCTCACTCGTCAACTTTTCGCGCATTAGAGTCCCATCAGTATAATCCACATCAAGTTTTGCTTTTTTTCTCGCAATCAGGATTGCCTCATCTCTTGTTACCGGTCTCTGAAAGTCCACATTAGGCAAGAATTGATCCTTCAAAGTCTCTGTCATGATAGCTTTCGAGTCGATCTGGACCTTTGAATAATCTCGCACATTTGATCCTTCAGGAAGCAAGATCCAACCTCGAAAGTTGCTCAGGAAAGTCGTGTTGCTAATAAACTCCACGGATTCAAGTTCAATTTTAGAGCAAGATTCCAGTTCCAGTCGCGCCAAGGCAAGGTAGTAGTCCTCAGTCGAGAGAAATGTCAACGTGGATATCGTAGACGCGGCCATGCCAGAGGTCCATGTCTTCCCCCTAACCTGCGCGCCCACAAAAGACACGCTCGTTACGTTTGGAAACAGGTTTAGTATGTCTTCTATTTCATCTTCGCGGTCGTAAATAAAAAACGAACGTGAATGAAGGAAACGAGGGTTGACACAAATATTCTCCACCTTCTTGAGATCACGTTCACCGATTAAGTTGAAGCAGCCTATTTCACCCCAATCCTCATGACGCATATTGTAGTCTTTATCGCTACCTTGGAACGTCTCTTCATTGATAAAGAGAGTATCAATCTTTGGGTTGAACCAGATGGTAGCAAAGGCATCCGTTGTAGCAAACATGAGAGTATATGATTTTGCGACAACTTCGTAAGACTCGCGATAGACGTAAAGCAGTACTGGGGCAGGACAATCCGTAGAGAACCCGTAACGGCTTTGGCGATTCTGGCAGCGTAGGGCAAGTATTCGTGTCTTTAGATCAACAATACGCGGTCCAGGAAGAGCTTTGTGCCAAATGTCCAGTCGCAGCTCAACAGGGAGTGTTCCAAATCGAAGGAATGAGGTGGGTGGGACTCTCATGTTTCTGGGTGGCTGTCTTGGGCCTGTGTATGCTCGTTGATTAGTGATATGTAGCTTGCGGTGGGATGAATTCTGGAGTTGATATAGAAGCGTGGTTCTTACCCTTGAGCTTTGATTTTTTGATGGTCTGCATGTTGGACGTACCTATCTTTTGGAAGTGTGGTCGGTTGTTCTTGACCTTTTGATGAGGAGTTGCCGCAAGTGTGGAGATGGCGATGATGATGGTGATGGTGATGGGGTTGGGGTTGGGGTTGGTGTTGAGGGAAGGAACGTCCTGGGACGCGACTGCTGTTTTCTGGACATTTTTTGATGACGCCGACGCCTCCAGCTGGACGGGACTCTGGACCTCACGAGTCTCGATTCACCATTTGGAAGCAGCGGTGCCAACTTACGCTAATGTCAACGAGAAGAGGCAGTGAATTCTACTTTTAGTCTATGCCGATCAAGTATCATCGACTTCCAGTCAGCACCGCCGCCTGGAAACGATTGCAATCGTTCATTACTTCCACAGCCGACTTCTATATAATCATGGTGGACGTGCGAAGTCCGGATATGTACGGAGTATATCCTCATTTCTTCTCCAAAGTCCATCACTGGCCACTCATAGTACGGTAATGGTATTGATTGGTAGCCACGGTCCCCAGTCTCATAACCGTGTTACGTAAGGATTAGGAGGCATTCTGACGGACATCAATCAGATATCACATATTCCCATATACCGGTACTGCACATACTGTACGTATTCGATACATACACAAATTTCTTCAGGAAGCTGTATGGCATTTCCGTGCCGCGTTTGTCCATCTTTCCGACGAACCCGGTGGGATTCTCTCCACGAAGAGGCCCGGCAGGCGGAGCACAAGCCGATGCGAGGTTTGATTGCTCTTTCGTGGTGATCATCATGGTCATGTCGGCCATGAGGTGTGATAGCGGTAAGTCAGTGTTTGCTCCGCCGTGGTGTGATATGAAGCGGAGTTTTGCATCTGGTAGCCATGGCCATGGCCCCTTTTCCTACCTACTGTACGGAGGTCGGTAGGTAAATTTACGAGTGCTCTGCATGACCGGTTTTCTGTGCCTTGAAAGTTGAAGCAACTCCCTACTGGTGGCAGACAGAACAGCTCGGTGGTGGTTGAGGTCGAAGGAATGGCACCATGTCATTGATGCATGTCCATGTCCGTTGTTATGTACCTGGTGTACCTATTCGTACAACCACAATCCGCCATACTGCACTGCACTGCACTGCACTGGTTACTGTACCTCCCTATTCGAGCTCCTCGCGCAGATTTCGTGGGTTTCCGATTCTTCACCAAGGTGGCTCGTGGGGGCTGCACTGCTGCAGAACTTTCGAACAACGGGAGAACCGAAGAACCGCCCTGCGGGTTGGCGGCACCGGACTGCGGGAGGAGCCTATTGGGGAATTCAACGTTTGGAACGACCTTGGGGTTGTGGAGGACGCCACCAAACCTCCTTGGGTCGCATCCCTCGTGCCACGGGTGGTGCAGGCGTGAAGACGAGCGGTTTGGTGTACCCACCGCTCCCTTTCTTGGGTCGCCTCTGTGGTGCAGATTGGCTGATCCAGCCAGAGGGGTAGCCATGGTTATTACTCTACGGTATGTATAGTAGTATATTGGGGTAACACGCTGACTATTGGAATGGTGTAACGGGTCTTGCAACCGAGTCCCAAGCGAGTCCCAAAGGTCCTGCGGAGGTACTGGTGGTACCCCCCAAGTACCCACTAATGCTCCCCAATGTACTGCAAACTGTACGTGGGAGTCCTTGATGCTCCAATCACAAGCAAACATGGATCCTCCCGACAGCCATTACACAAACCCCCCCTCCCTTTTCGGCATAGGACCTTTCCCGAGATTATGGATGACCTTCTCCACCACTTTTTTGACATTTATCGTAAAGCGCCACTTTCTCGTTTGACGTCTGGGGTGAATGCTGCTCCCCGCGAATCATCTCCTCTTCCAGATCATGTTGTGAGAGCCCACGATATCTTCTACCCAAGTTGTCGGGACACTTTTTCATCTTCATCCCAGAGTTTTTGCAACCCGAAATCCACGTCCCCAAGATGTCCTCGCTCTTGGATCTGCAGATGCACTGGTATACCGCCGTGGCCGTTGCTGTCGTACTATACATCATCGGTGGCATTGTGTATCGTTTACACTTTAGTCCTATCGCAAAATTTCCGGGTCCTCGCCTGGCTGCCGCGACCGTTCTTTACGAAGCTTATTATGATGTGATCAAGCAAGGTCAATATACGTTCAAAATCCAGGAACTTCACAAGACATATGGTTGGTGAAGTAATTAAGTATCGAGTAAGTTTTAATATACTGATGAAGAAAAGGTCCAATCGTTCGCATCAGTCCCCATGAACTTCATATCGATGATCCCGAGTACTACGAGGAACTCATGTCCAGAAATTCCCCGCGAGACAAATACAAATACTATGTCGACCAATTCGGAATACCAGGCGCATCATTCAGTACCATCGACCATCGAATGCATCGTCTGAGACGGGCACCCATGAATCCACTATTCTCAAAGCAAAGCATCTTCCGACTTGAGCCCATGGTGCAAAGACTAGTCGAAAAACTTTGCAGCAGGATCGATGAGTTCAAGAAATCAGGCCAGCCAATGCCGATGCGGCTCGCTTATCAAGCTCTAACTACCGACGTTGTGACTGCTTATGCCCTTAACAAAAGTTGGCATCACCTCGATAGTCCGGACTTTTCCCCAGAATGGGTAGCTACGGTAAAGGCAACTGCTGACATGGGAAATCTCGTCAAACAAGTTCCATGGCTTATCAGCTTTTTTAATGTTCTCCCTGACTTTGTCATTGAGGCTGTTTTTCCTGGAATGTTACTCTTGATTAATTGGAGAAGAGTGAGTATCTCTCCAATTTTGTAAGCACATTTGCTAATATTTCACCCCAGAGTTTGGCACGACATATTCAAGAAATTATTGATACTCGAGACAAACTGGAGGAGAATGAACATGGCTTACCCCGCACCATCTTCCACTCACTTCTACAAAGCAACGTGCCAGAAGAGGAGAGGAGTTTGCAGAGATTGGTTGAAGAAGGTCAATTAGTGGTAGGAGCAGGAGCAGATACGACTGCACATGCTTTGACGCAAACTACCTTTCACGTACTCGATAACCCCAAGGTATTGGCAAAGTTGCAACAAGAACTTCAAAAAGCTATGCCTGACCCGTCAGAGCCTGCCATACTTTCCATTGTCGAGAATCTCCCATATCTGGTGAGTAATCTATTCAAAATTTATTCAATTTTAAAAGCTAATACCTTCAAGACCGCAATAGTCAATGAAGGACTAAGGTAAACGTTTCTCCTATCTACCCCTTCATACTAAAAGCCAGAAAAACATAAAACATCAACTAACACTCCACCACAGACTCTCCTACGGTCTCCCCACCCGTCTCGCTCGCATATCACCCAACGCCCCCCTCCACTTCCAAGACTGGACCATCCCAGCTGGCGTTCGTAACCCACCTCATCCATACCTACCAATACTAATACAAACACCAGACACCCGTAGGCATGACATCGGTAATGATGCACCACAACGAACGCATCTTCCCCAACTCCCACGCTTTCCTCCCGGAGCGTTGGTCCGAGCAACCAGACGGCGGACGAGCACTGGAGAAATACATGGTTTCCTTTTCGAAGGGTAGTAGACAGTGTATCGGTATCAAGTATGTTTTTTTTTCATCCTCTCTTCCACCCTTTTTGGCCAGGTTTTCATCCTAACACAAACCCGCAGTCTCGCCAAAGCAGAGCTCTTCCTCACCCTCGCCACCATATTCCGCCGCTACGAACCCTCCCTCCTCGACGCTGTAAGGGAAAGAGATGTTGATCTTAAACATGACAATTTTCTGCCCCAGCCTAGCTTGAGGAGTCGGCCTATTAGGGTGGTTTTTAGATGAGGGGGTGGGGGCAAGGTTCGTTTCTTATTTGATGACCCACCCTCTTCTTTTTTGATTTATGTGGAGTTTTTCTGGAATCGTTTGGGCAGGAATTGTGGGATGCTGCTATGTGGTGTTTTAGATTGGGAGAGAGGGAGAGAGGTGGATATGAGTATACGAATTTTCTTCTCTGTTTCTAATTTGGTGGGTTTAGAGGATGGATGGATGGATGGATGGATGGATGGCGCGTGGGTCTTATACAGATTGGTGCTAGAAATAAGATACTAGCGCTGTATTTGATCTGGTCCGGCATACCTTACCCTAGTGTAGGCAAGTAGACGAGTTTCACTATAATGAATGAGCACCTTCCTGTCTTCCCCTCTCTCTCTCTTTCTCCTTTCCTTTCTGGTTTCAATTGATTGTATAAAGAAGGCTTGGTTGGAATATGGAGTTACTTTCCTTAATGAGGAACGGGGGTGGATTTTGTTTATGGATAGGTGATTGGGGAAGGGGGAAGGGGGAGGGAGGTCTGGTTTTGTGTGTTTTGATGGGGGTAGTAAGGTGATGTGTGTGTACTTGAGTCTTGAGTCTTGGGTTTGAGGTGGAGGTAATACTTAGCTAACCAGGTAGCTTTATAATCATAAAATAAATAATCTCTTTTTTTTCTTCTGTTAAGATAGATAAATATCTTCTGGTCTAATAGTCTTCTGGGATTTTACCCATTCTTTGGCTTGGTAGAGTTAGGGTGGTGGTAGTGGTTAGTGCAGTTGAAAGTGAATACTTCCATGATACATTCACTAGAGGAGAGGACGAGATGGGGTGGGAATGTGGATTTGTGTGGTTACTTACTGTATTGAGGGATCTGTGATTGATAATCAATAATCAATAATCAATATATTGTGATGAGAAGAAGTCTGGAGCGAATAAGCTACCCGCGAAAGACTTTTCTATATAGTAAATAGAAATCTACATTGAGATCTTGTGATCTGGTCTTATTTTTAAATTCAAATACAAATCGAGAAGGAAGTCATATCGTAATGTCTGAATATAGCTAGTATCTAGATATATCTGAAGATAATATAAGGAGTTTGATTTACTTTTTTTAGTCACGGGATGTACGTTTGACTTATTGGAAAGATAACAGGGTGTACAAGTAGAGTCTAAGTATTCACTTCCAAGTATCCTTACAATCATCTCATCAGTTTTCTCAAATTCCTCAAGTTCATACTAGAGCGAAAGAAACCAAATATCTACTTCTACTCTATATATCCTTTCTTAACCTATAACTAAGTACCAAGCTATATAACCCCTATCACAGGCCTCTAAACCAGTAACAACAATACAAATTTGGAGTGCTGAATATGGGTGTTTCCGGCTCTGCCTGACGCCACTTCTGGTGTATTAGTCGATGAACGGTAAATTCCTTCTTAGCAGCGGAACTTACTCAGTGGGTGTCTTGTTCTGTTGGCCATTTTATCTTGATGTTTTTCTTATATACCGGTCGGTAAACGACAGAAATGGCATTTATGTAAGATTACCACGTCACCAGTTCACTAGTAAAATTGCTAGTAAAGTAATGTTTTTGTCATTAGTACTAGTTCTATCATAAAAAGACAGTGTTTCTATCGCTAAAAGGTAACATTTTCTTAGTTATCGTATAGAGATTTTGATTTCTCCTAGCTATTCTCGCGAGTATATAAAATATTTAGATAACCTTGATTCCGTGATTCTGTTCTTAATGTTATTAGAGAGAAGGGAGATTATGTAAAATAAGACCTGTAGGAATATGGATCTGCTACTGCGACGGAACTACTTATGTTTTACTACGAAGGTTGTTTACATGAGATTTTTATAGAAAATGCTGATAAAGAATGGGTGGTATATAAGTGGTATTTTTGTCGCAAAAGATTTAGTTGGGACAATTTCTTTTATATATATATATAGATTCTTCTGTGTTATTTCATTTCTTATCGTTTGGGGCACTTGGAACGATACCAGGACCGAAATAGGCACGAGAAAGCCTCGCTAAAGCGGTTGATGCAGGCGGTGGAGACTGTTGCTAGGAATATGGAAGGCCGGGGTGCCAGAAGAGTTGTCTTCAGATGACTAGGGAGCTACAAGTAAGTACATACTATGGACAGGAGCCTGACTTATATGGCCCATGTGGTGGAAATAACTGGTTAGTATAATCCTGACAACAGAGACAAGACTCTTTTACATAGAGTTGGTCGATATCATGTGCGACCGAGAGGAAAGGAACGCATTGGGTTGGCATTTTTGTCGTTTACCGTTTATATCCAGTCCAGCACAGTCCAACCCAGCTCAACCCAGCCCTCCTCAGTAAGTAAAGTACGCACTAATAGACGGAGGAAATAACGAACGGAGAAGGGAAATCGAGGGTAGATGGGATGTCGATGAATGATGTTCATTCAGATGAACCTTTTTTTTGAAAGTTTACCAACTTTGTATAAATCTGGTTTAGATGGAGGAAATAGATGTTTAGGAGGATCGAGAGTGAGGTGGAATGTATGTTATTACGGGTTTATTTATGTTATTAAATGTAATTTTAACTCCGTTACTTGAGTTGATCCGCTGTACGTTTGTATCTAGGTTTGAATACCTCCATCACTGGTGAATAAATATGCTAAATCTTGGGGATATTTCAACTGACAATGGAGGCTTGGGATTTGTTTGGATTCGAGGCAGAAGTCATGTGTTCTCTTTTCTTACTTCAATGCTTTCTCGTTTCAATCCCTATAACTATGATCTCGACTCGCTTCTCTTATTTTCCTAATGAAACACGTGGAATGTGGTCATTACGCAGCAGTTAACTTGTAGTATTCATCAGCTACCAGATATCCTCCTCCTAGGAATTTAGCTCTCAGGTACCGTAGATCGCTGGGAGAATACATGGACTAAGACTTTGACATCAACTTTTATTCTTATACTTTGTCCCAGACGAAATAAATGTAACTTTTCTAGGGTCACCAAGGTTGGAACTAGGGTAATTCCCCTGGAAAAGTTACATTCATCTCGCCTAGGACGAAGTATCTCTTGCCATCTTCTCCCGTCCACCCTACTAGCAGGTTTCTGATCGCGGGTGAATAAAGAAGCGGACCTCGAGCTAGCGCCAAACTCGCTTAGATACTTTAACTTAAGCATGAAAAGATTGGTGTTTTTAAGGTTCTATAGCTTCGGAGCAGTTTAAGTTTGGGTTGGTACTACTTCGAAGTAGAAGTATCTTCACAATAAATGCGGAGGCGGAAGTCAATCTTTGTCTGAGACTTACTACTTAGATTTACTTTCCACGTTGCCTATTTTAGGATGGGCGTAGGTGCTGTCTTCAAGATGATTGCGGAAGCGGAAGTCAATCTTTGTCTAAGACCTAGATTTACTTTCCAAGTTGCCTATTTAAGGAAGGGCGTAGATGCTATCTTCAAGATGAATGCGGAGGCGGAAGTCAATCTTTGTCTAAGACTTAGATTTACTTTCCAAGTTACCTATCGAAGGAAGGGCGGGCCGTGAGTAAAGGTTCGGAAGGTCTAAGAATCTTAGCTTATTTTGTTAGTTTAAGTTTGAGGCTTTTTCTTTTTTGCAGAAGGGGGGGATACTTAAGAAGAATTTCGATACAAGGTATAGTTAGGGTCGGGGCGCCAAAGGATATAAACGTATTCTTATAACAAGACTTATATTGGTATAGTACAAGAAATAATCTAGGACCTAAAGAGTTTAAAAGATAGTGAAGGTATTCCCATAGAGCGTATCCATCTATCGAGGTGTCCATATGTACTTTCTAAAGTAACGTCAATAGTTCGCGGTTCTAAGCTACCCTTTTCGACAAATTTCGGTATTTTCATACTACCTCACTCCACAAAGAAAACTAATTTACTTTTTTTGCGTTTCAAAAGAATGCGTGGAAGCTTGATTGTTAGGCATAAGTCATTAGTACATGTTCACATAAACTCTAGATTTGATAATGAGGGTTGCCAGACAAGGTTCGAGCCAAAAACCTTTTCTTCCCCGTCATAGTTGCATCCGGCGGTTTCTCAGATCTCTTATCCAAAAGGGGTTATTTTTGAGGGTTTTTGAGTTTTTCAGAATGAGGGGTTAAGCTAAGCTCTCGTATCTGCACGAAGGTGGTACGTTTTGACAATTTCCTTTAGCAGAAACTGTAAAGATAGCGTTCGAGTCAAGTGATCCGTCCACATTTGGCTAGGAGCAATTCTTCCAAAATAGGAAAAACTTCATACTTTGGATGACTACTGGCTGTGTAAGCTTCATTTATACTCTCGGAATCAGGGATTTTGACAGCTTCCACGAATTATAGTTCTTATTCTTTTTATAGATTGTCGTTCCTTACTACTGACGAACTCGGAGCTTATGATCGCCCGGTTAGACTAAGTACTTTCCGCGACGCATTAGAAGACCTATCTTCTTCAAGAATAGGCCGTAACCCTATTCTTGACAGCAGAGGAGGTCATATAAGGAAGCTCCCTTATAAGGTAACCTTAATGTCTTCCCAATAAGTTATGACTTTTAGGTTTCCTGGTAAAGCATCGTCTTAGGTAATCTTGCACATACATCTTAACATTTTGATAGTCCGGATACGTTCCCCATGCACCTCCCACCTCCCATATTCCTTCTCTTTAGCCTCACCATTTGCTTTCGACGACACTTTTACTTTCCTAGTTTCCTGCACTTTTCTCGGTTCCCCGCAATAGCAGACTGAAAAACTGTAGCTATGAAAATTTAAGGGTCTGCGTCACTACCCCAGAACTTCAGTTCTAAGTTCCAAACTAAGGCAGTTCCTATTTTAGCCAAGTGACTTTAGTCAAAAAGAAGTAATGCTTGACAGAATTGAGAAATCACCCTACGAAGAATCGTGATATCGTCAACTTAACACACCTCTATCCTTTGGCTATCCATGTACTTACACCATGCCCATAAACTCCCATCCAACACTTCCAGTGTTGACATAGCAGACAAAGGTCTCTTGGTAGTATACTGTGAAAGTAATACAGTGATGGTGCGGTTATCATTCACGAATAGGAGTCAACGTTAGCTTCATCAGCTGGCTACAAACCAAGGCCTTTTTCATGTCAAACCATCGACACAAACTACTAGACAGCGAACCATGGAGTATGTTGCTTCATGTTCCCAGCAAGGTAGTTCTAAGTGCAAGGTAGCAGCAGCAACGCAGATATGCAGGGCTTCTGCTGAACACATATTGAATGCTTAGCTTTCTCCGGGTGCTATTTGTGTCGTCTGAGCAAACCTAATGCTTCGAGTAATTTTGATTTCATCTAAATTGTTATTTTCCAATATTTCGCTGCTATTTCTAGGAGACCCAACTTTCAGAAGAATTAGATTTTTCTGTAAAGACTGTATAAGGAGCATAGAGAATCGGAGCTTACATTCATGTCTGGAAATTATGTGTTGGTAATCCGTATAATCAAAGTAAATGAGTTCTGCTCGCATATTTCTACCCAAAACAATGTTCCTGATCAAAGTCTATGGACGCATGAAAGTCGTAAACTTAATCGAGGGAAAGGACGAACCATGCAACCGAGCAAAGAACACAAGGAACAATCCTCATAGGAGGTTTTCGGGGAGTTTGTGAAACAGACAGATCGCCAAGCGGGATAATTCTATGACGATTAACATGAAAGTAGTCAAGATCTGCAGCTGGCTAGATCCTGGAATCGATTCAATGACATGAACATCGCGGAAGTCTCTACGAGTGAAGGGATGCAAGTTAGAGATCATCCGGGGTTCCAAATGGGAAAAAGGATGCAAATGAATTGCGGCGTATGTTTGTGGACATTTCCGTATCGGGTTCTTCTGTAAGCCCCCTTGGTCGTATATGGTATGTTTTTGGTGGTGAAGGAATAATGCGAATACCAAATTCTCTAAGGATTACGTCAAAAGAACGAAAGCAAATTAAAAAGATTGAGGCTCATACCTAGAATAGAATGCGAGCTCGAGATGGCACTGGGAGCTGTTTCCTTGCTAGTTGTTACGGGCTCGTGGTGCAACATGTAGGCAGGTTGGGTATTTCCCATCAACTCGTACCGGCTCGTAAAATCTACTCCATTGCCAATTTCGACGATATATTGTGCGAACTGCGCAGTTTCAAACAAAGAAGCGTAATATAGATATATTCTATATTACAAGTGATATGTAGAGCATATGTAGTTCGCCAAGTGAACCAGACATATTACCATCCCATGAGCAGGAGGCTACACAGCCTTATTGTAAATTATGCGAATCGACTGTCCAAGACCCCGCGTTTTCATGGTCAGTCTGCCGTCTTGTTCCTTGTTAATGATTTGCATAACTGATTCAGATATACCTCGCTCTCGCATGAAGAGGAAAATCACCGAAGATCAAGACAAACCTCACTTCAAACAACAAGAAAAAGAAATCCAGAACGCCACATCGTGAGAAATGAAAGTGTCGAGAAATGACGACGACAGCTCCACTCCCGAGTTATGCCAGTGATAGGTTGGGGCACAAATCAGCTGGTGCACAGTGCACAGATGAGCGACAATGCCAAACAAGAGATCTTCCCAGGCATCTAGGGCGAAGCAAGACACCATGTTCCATGTGTAGGAATCGAACCACACCCAACGACATACTTTTTGCACTGCCTCCATTCAAGACTCAAGAGTGGACTACTGGGCAGAAATCGTCTGAACGAGTGATGAGCGAGTGACAGGATAGTATTTACTGACTTCGTACCAATAGCCAACTCGTTTCATAAAGAATCCGGCCTGTTTCTCCGCTTGAGGTTGCAATGAAGGCGCAAACAAACCCCCGACTTTGCATATTTTTTATCCAGTGAAAGTTTCAGGTTATGAGCAACTTCGTCCAATTGTGAAAGAAAACAGTCATGCAGGCGCCAGGTACGCCCACATGTGAGATCTGAGTTGACATAAGCCTTCACGTATCCCGAGCGCAGACGTTTAATTGTGATTCCATTTTTGGACCAGAATGGGACGAAAGAAGCATCCTGGATTTTCAAGACTTTTGGGTCTGAGCACGGCGCGGCACTGGGGTAGAGCGTCGTACCCTACAGGGACCGAGCTCGGCTGCCATTGCTTTGACCGACCGCGATGTTTACTGCAGGTACGGAGCGGCTGCCTTTGAACTCAGGGTAAATTTGGATGACAGGCGGGTTGACAAAGAAGGCTGTAATGAGAACGAGTCTGCACAGATACCACACACAGACAAAAATTATTACTTCCAAATCAATTTTGGCTTGTAAGCTATCGGGGCTATCAATGTACCCTTCTGCTGAGTGCAGAGCTGAAATACAGCTTCTTCTCGCTGGCGAGAAAAAACTGAGGCTACGGCCCATGGGCAAGCGAGAAAAAGAAGCGAAAGAAGGGGGAAGATGGATCAGAAATCCGATCTCTCGGACCGGATCGGCTTAACTTGCTCTTTTCGTCGTTTTCAAAGAGTCCGACTAGAGAGGATCTGTCGACAAAAAAATAGAAAACATGGTAATCAAGGGAGGGTTTCCTATCTTGGAAAAACTCATTTGGATATGCTTCGCATTAGGAATCAGTCCACGAATCAACCAATTTAATCATCCGTGCACCTCTGTAGTTGCCCCGCCTGATTCGACATTTAATCGGTGGCTATGAACCTTTTGAAGTGGTCATAAGCTCCACTGCAGATGCTCAGACTAACGGCGCGGCAGCGGGCGGGGCAAATCGTGGTGGACAATCGGGTTGCTCAACTTCAATCAGCAGCTCCGGTACCAACTCCCGTATCGACAGTCTGATAGAAATAGAGAAGCCCGGGAGCCTGTAAAATTACACCCGGTAATTTTTTATTTTACGCTTCGATAGAGAGACACAGACTCGTGGCCGCTAGCAACTACTTCGAAGTATGTTCGTAATGCGATGTCGAACCTGGAATTACACTCATTACGGTAGCGAATCGCATCGGGCTTCATATCCTCTAGAGAACCTTCTTTGCTGGCTGCTGTGCGACATGGGAGAATCAGATCTCATCTCCTTCCAGTGCTGAGAATAGAAAAAAACGTGATGTTGAATCCTCAGTCAGACCGGCAAAGCACGAGGGAACTACATCAGCGAATAAGCCCGCTGACTTTTCGAGATTAACGAATCCTGAAAGAATCCCTTTTGAGAAACCATGAACCATTCTGTGCAGCGTTTCGCGATGTCTGTCAGCAAATAAAATACGGCTTTCTGATTCGAGGGTATTTTGAAACATGCATTTCCACCGAACCGGACCAATGACAGGATCTACAACGACCCCGCGGCTCCTTTCCACCAGCAAAACGTAAGCGCGAGCGGTTTGAAAAATAACTGGTTGTGGACCGTTGGACAGGGTGGAATAAAGAAGATGGCGAATCGCTGTGCCACTTCTGGACCAAATGTTCTGCTTCGCTAGAGAGCCCTTGCAGAGGGAAAGAAGAAAATTGGGTTGGATGTGAGCAATCAACGGTTTCCTGACTACCGGAGTCAATGCATTTCAGTCAGTACTCCATTGACTCGGTTCTATAGATTCCCATGTCCTTGTGGTGTCTATGAACGGTTAGCAGCAAATGATCTTCTCGATACGCTCAGACTGAGAGTTTCTCCTCACGGGACTTGTCCCTTTTCAAGAGGTGTACTCAAGTAATCCCGTAGGTGTACGAAGTACTTTGTACGACTGTGTGCCCCACCAAAAAAGAGGCACCAATGCA
This sequence comes from Hymenoscyphus occultus, assembly GCA_900536445.1. Taxonomy (NCBI): domain Eukaryota; kingdom Fungi; phylum Ascomycota; class Leotiomycetes; order Helotiales; family Helotiaceae; genus Hymenoscyphus; species Hymenoscyphus occultus. Next base: position 23,432 of record UNPT01000249.1, on the reverse strand, counting down.
CCATCTGCAGAGCGACTCGTTCAGGCTTTGACGACTGCTCGTAGTACAAGTACTCTCCGGGGTGGGCATCCTGTTCGGGCAAAGTGGGCCAGATCTTACACTTGATGGCTGTGGGACCGGCATCTTCAGCATCCTCCACTCCTTCACAGCGAAAGTTTTTTTCCTGTGCATGCAATCTGATTTCTGTACCTGTCAGATTCAGATTTAGTGGTGTCCAGAGCTGGAAGCTTTCTTGCTAGGTGATGTCGCGGTACCTGCATTAGCCTGCTCTTTTTGTCCTGGTGTGGCCCCTGAAATGTTTCAAGCGAGCCGAGTAGTCAACCGCACCCGCACCCTCCCAATCCTGGACCCCTCCTTCCTCCTCCCCTCTTGGCCGCGTCTCTGCCAACTTGTGGAGACTACCACGCCAACCGCCAACCGGGATCTAACCTGTTTGGTCCAAGGAGGGGATACCGGATCAAGTTGAATGGCCTCGTTCTTTTGGAGGCCCCCGGTACTACTCCTGCCCGCTCATCCACCACACAAACTTCAAAGGCGCGCGCATGGCTCAGGATCATATCGCCCCAGGCATAGCGCAGAGTGGTACCTGATGGAGTCGAATGACAGGGAACAGCTCTCGCTGCCGGCCCCGAGCCCCTTTCAACATGGGATGACAGTAGGAAGTGGGCTGTGAGCTTTGACATGGGTCTGTGATCCGTGGCCGCTGACAGCCAACGGCTTTGACAGATATATTATATCCTGAAATTCCTCTCTCTCTTTTCTTCTCCATCCTCTGCAGGTGTCTTCTTCCTACATCTAATTGCAAACCAGTCCTTTCAGAGTTCCAAAGTCATTCGCTTCTTTGGTCTCTTGTTTTTTTTATTGCGATTAACCACACACTCACTCTACGCTCACTACTACCCGCTTAGTATAATATATTCTTGTCGAAAACATAACCTTCGCTCTACATTTTTATACAACAAAATCTCTTCATCATGAAGACTCAAAGTCTCGCCGCCATTGCTTTGGCATCTGGACTCCAAGTGGTCGCTGCAACTGTATGTTCTAGGTCACTTCCTCTCAGTATCTTTCACTTACTAATACTATCAAGGGTTTTGGAGCACCTGGATCATTCAGCTGCCCATCCAACACCAACAATGAGTGCAACCCTCAACAAAAGCCTGGTTATAGCTGGGGTGATTTGCCAACTGGTAACTTTGGAAGCTATGGTGGAATGGACTTCAACGGCTTCAAGTGCCAAAACAGCTTCGGAAAGCGTGATCCTTTAGCCAAGCGTACATTCGAGAACTCCAAATGTATTACTGGTAAGGCTACTCACGACAAGGCCACTGCACCAAAGATCAACTGCGGTGCCAGTTCTACTGTCCCAGGAAAGCAATTCTCGGTTACCGAGTTGCATGTTTCCGTCGAGTTCGATTGCGATCTCGAGTTCCACTATGAGATGCCCGACAAATCTACTTGCAAGCACACAGCCGGCTGCAGCTCCGCAGGATCTATTGTCAAGAACACCCAGTGCGGTGGTGCTACTGGTGTGGTCGTTGTCTACCCACCCCAAAAGCCAGGAAAAAACACTGGAAAGACTGGATGTGACGTCGGTATCCACTCTATCGGATTCGACTGTGGTCCAGCCAAAAGCACCTCTGTTCGTGTCTCAAGCAGCACCATCAAGCCATCTAGCTCTGCATCCAAGCCAACCACCGTTCCAACCACTCTTTCCAGCGCTACGAAGCCACTAGTTACTCCTTCCTCAAGCAAGGTTGAGTCCACCAGCAAGGTCGAATCATCCAAACCCGCTGTCTCCACCAAACCAGCTGAGAGCACCAAGCCAACACACAGCACCAAGGTTGAGGAGACCACCAAGCCAGGAGAGACCTCCAAGCCAGCACCCAGCACCAAGGTGGAAGAGTCTACTAAGCCAGGAGAGACTACTAAGCCAGCACCCAGCACCAAGGTGGAAGAGTCTACTAAGCCAGGAGAGACCTCCAAGCCAGCACCCAGCACCAAGGTGGAAGAGTCTACTAAGCCAGGAGAGACTACTAAGCCAGCACCCAGCACCAAGGTGGAAGAGTCCACCAAGCCAGCCGCTTCCAGCACAACTGTTAGCGAGAACTCTGGTGCTTCTTCTTCCATCAAGCCATCCGTTCCAGTAGTTACGCCGTCTTCCAACGTTACTACTCCATCGCTTGCAGTCAGCTCTCCACCAGCAATTAGCTCTCCACCAGTCCTCACTACCTCCACCGTCTATGCTACCTCCGTATCCACCATCATCAGCTGTGGCCCAGAAGTTCCAAACTGCCCCGCCCACTCCACTGCTCTCATCACGGTCACGATCCCAATTTCTACCACTATCTGTCCGGTTTCTGACGTTGTCCAAACTCCTGGTCCTTCAATCTCTGTCGCTCCCCCTGGACCAAAGCCAACCTCCGTTGGTGAGAATTCCGGTGCTCCATCTTCCGTACCCAAGCCAGCACCATCTGCTCCAGCTGAACCAATTGTTACAGTCCCAGATGTCCTTCCCAAGTGCATGAACACCTGGAACTTCATTGTCGGATGCGTTGACAACACTGAAGCTTCTTGCTACTGCCCAGATAGGGACTTCGTTAACAACGTTTACGGATGTCTTCAAGCCCACGGAGCAGATGCTGCCATTATTGACAATGCTGCCAAATACTTCCAAGGTATCTGTGCTCCTCACATTCCTCAGAACCCAGCTATTGTTATTGGTGCTCCACCAGCTCCTCCTGCACCCGAATCGCCAGCCCCAGTATTGAGCAACCCTGGAGCTATCACCACCCAACCACCATCTGTTCCTGTTACTACCATCGACATCGTGTCCACCATCACCGTTCCATGTATCGAGACCACCGGTCCTTTAGCCGGATACCCAATCCCATCTTTAACCACCACCACTCTTCTATCTACCGTTTTGACCGTTCCTCAAGTTGTTTTCATCACTCTCCCACCACCAACAGCAACCGGCGGAAACCCTGGAGCCACTGCCCCAGCCCCTGTCCCCGTCTTGGTTGTCGGTACTCCAGCACCGGCTCCAATTCCTGCTACCACAACAAATCCTATCATTGCCCCAAGCAGCATCCCAACTGGAGTTTCCGGAAACAACGGAACTGTCAAGCCATCGGCAGCTCCATCTGCCCCACTCACTGCCAACAGCGGTTCATCCATGGGCGTTGCCATCAGCTCCGTATTCGGTGCTGCTCTCCTCGCTGTCTTCGCTTTGTAAATTTCTACATAGACGGGTCAGTGGGCAAAAAACACATCATGCATGCATTGGGCGGGTTTTCCTCACAAAATCCGAGGCGTTTTACACTTCGATACCATATCAAAAAGAATCTTCTTTTTGAATAGTTTTCCTTTTTTTTTTTTTTTTTTGTTATTTACATTACACAGCGTTTGGAATCTTTTTGTCAATGATCAAAAAGAATCAGAACGACTCTTTGGCTCCTTGTATGGGACGCGTACGGCAGACTGCCACATCATCTATTGGATATAGGGAAGGGGAACAGGGATGTTGCACATGATATATCTGGATCATGATCTGGGAAAGGTTATGTTACTCTTAATGTGGATGGAGGGATATGCTCATGTACTTTTCTTGTCATTTTTTGGGTCGGTTTGCGCTAATTGGAAGCGTGCACTATAATTATTCTAGATGCCCCAGTGCAGAACGCGCGTGCGCTATTTCCTTATTGTTAAAATGAAAGTTCAAAAAAATTACTTCGCTTCTTCAAATGTTTTGTGACTACATGTTTCTATCGTGAGGATTACTCTTTCTTGACTTGTTTGGTGACTGTCGTGCCTTCCATGGCCTTGTCACTCCTCGCAGCTCTTGTGTTTCGGCTCTGGACTCGTATTCTACACCTCAAACCAGACCACATCTCATGATACAGATACCTAAACACTTTCCTCTCATGAAACCCAATATCCTAACAATCCTTTCCTCATCATCCCAAATCCTTCCTTGCCCGATATTTCCGCCACCTCATCCTCCAACCCATTTAGGCGAATCCTTCTTTGCCTTTTCTGCCACACCCATGCTACAACCAAAACATTCCGAGAACGGCTTCGTCCCGGATGTTCTTCTCAACGATTATAAATGAGATTCCATTTACTCTCAAAGGGGTTAAATAGTTGCTACAAAGTCTGAAGTGTACTAACCGGGGTACAGTGTTTGGAATCTCCCTTTCTTAGTACTCCCCGCCACTCCTATCCACACCCCTATCCATTCCAATCCGTACAGATCAGCAAGCTCTCCTTCCTATTCCTATCCGGACTAATTAATACTCCTCATCCTCGCTAGGGTACTGGATAGGAGAGGGCAGGAGTACTCCTGAGGCTTAGTATTGTAGGTTTTAGTAGTTCTATATAGGTAGTCACTAGTTAGTAGTAAAACAGGGGGAAATTACGAAGTAGATAGAAATGTATGTCCTTGATCTACACCTACTATAGGGGCTAGCCGCCAGAGGGTTAGTATTTCTCGGGACATTCCAAGGTCGCGTACTTTAACGAACCTAGCGTACTTTAACGCAAACCTACCTGCGAATAACCTCGTTTTTCTACCTTATTTTGGCCTCTCCTTCCTACTCCTCTCCCGACATCCAACCTCTCCTTCCTCCTCCTTTCTAGACAAGTAATTTACACTCTTCTCCTTCTCCTAGCTATATAGTACGGTTCTCCTACTCCTTTCCCAGGCTTAGTTAAGGAAAGGAGGGGAGATTCTAAACATTGCCGGTGTATTTAGGAAATAGTATTAATTCAGATTCAAGCTTTGTCCAAATCACAAAAGTGAACAAAAAGTAGTATTCGAGAATATTTGCGAGTCAAAAGTGCCCCCTATATGAAGACCGTAAACAAAGTGAATTGAAGTACCTGGTCCGTAAACGAGGAATTAAAGCTAAGGAGAGAAGAAGGGAGTTCTAAGTACAAAGGTGGGTTATATACCCGGTGCCAAGGGGGCGAGTCATGTGACTCACCTTGTTTCGCCTAGCCGTGACGTTCTGGTCAGGGACGTTACACCGTACTTTTCTGGCCAAACAGACCCTGAAATGTTTTATTCTAGCTTAAGAAACTTTGAATATGGTCTATTATTGATGAAAATTGTATACAGTAGGAGAAATTACTATTAATATTTTATATTATTTAAGAAATTATAAATCTAATATCCCTTTATTCTAGTTTTTTAGTTCTTTAATAGATACTAAAATCTCGCGAGTCTTCTTAAAAACCTTATTATAACTGAAACCCTCATTGCACAGAAGAGGGTTTATGAAGTTTAGAGTGGTAGAAGGAGCTCGACCAGCTAGTGGGTTTTCTGGCTCGGCCACTAGCTTACTGGCTGGCTGGCTTGTCTGCTGGCGGGCTTGTTGGCTGGTCTTCCGGCTCAGCTACTTTCTGGCTTCCTGGAGGGCTTCCTGGCGGGCTTCCTGGCTCAGCTTTAGACGAGTTAAACCATGGCCACGAATACCATGACTTCGGCTTTACGTACCAAGGCTCCTGGCTGATTGGTGTGACTCCAACTTTATTATGCTAGACAACATCCACCCATAGCCAGTTGCCTTTAACCTTTGCCGCGCTCTCCCCAGCTGCGATCCGGTAATCGATGAGACCTGCGAACGTTTCCTTTGCCCATGCAGATGGTGAGTGTTCCATTGCCTCCTCTAAACCTTTGGGCTTGCCGGTGGTGTAAGAGGGCGGGCGAGAGGAGCCTTTCTGACTGGGGCTGCTGGCTGAGCTGCTGGATGGGCTACTGGATGGGCTACTGGATGGGCTGCTGGAATCGTTCTTAAAAAGGCTGCGGGATGGGCCGCTGCTTTCTTCATTGATGCTGCTGCTTCTGAACCCGGTCGCGGTGTAGTAATTTTAAACAGGACCCTTTCAAGGTGTTCAAGATCGCTTTGCTTTGGGATCTTCATTGGTTCTGGATCACGGCGGGCGTTGGGAGACTTTGTGTCGGGGACTGGGACCGTAGGGACTGCTGGCTGAAGCTTGGAAATAGGCACGGCAGCAACAACCTGCGAAGTGGAGAGGACTGCCGCAGCAGCAAGGACGTTTAGAAGCAACATGTCAAAAAGGCTTGTTGTAGGTGTAAATGATTCGGGAAAAGACCCACAATGTAGGAGGAAGTGAATACAGGATTAGAAAATGAATGTATTGTGGGACGTCCGATGTGTAATTAATTAAGACGAAGCGATTCCAGGCTCAAAAAGTGGGAGAAAGAGCGAAAGAAAGGACAGAAGTGAGAAGACGAGGAGGTTGATGAATAGTTTGGAATTCGGAATTAGCGAAGATGACTTGAACTTTATACAAAGAACCTTCCTCCGGTCATTAGGTAGTTTTCAGTATCGTAAAAATCCGAGTAAATCACCTAGGTCTAGTCTAGGTGGTGGGCCGATGGCGTTATTGTTCTCTTTTTCGTTGGACACGATTAATTGGCCAGAATCGTAAATTACCTTCCCTTTAACTTAGTCTAATCTCGAAAGTTCAATGCAGCTCTTTTCCACCTGTACTCCGTACAAATCTCAAGCTTTCGACGATTTCCCACTAAGAAGTTCATGTTGAACACTGAAAGATTTTCCGGGCAAGTCCGGCGTCCGCAGAGTTTCATAGTTAGTAGCCCCACGCCCACGGTTTCGAGTGCTGTTTACGAAGTACTTCCTAGTCATTATATCTATAAAAAGAACCTTACCCCACAACGTAAAGCTTGACTCCACCATTTGAGGCTTAGCACTGTCACGTGAACCACATGCACTTCCGTACCAAAAGTCTATGTTGATCAAATTGAAGTTTCTGGTTAGCTAGATCTGTTAATAATCGGGGCCAGCCCATACGTACGTAATGTAAACCACGTTCAATTAAAGCTACCCTCGGTCTGACCGCCTTTGACCAGTCTTACCCGTAGGTAGCGTAGACTCCAGAGACATCTCCTTGGGAATTTAAATACAGAGAATACGAGGACCAAGGAGCACGCACTTAGCTGCCCCGCACGCGAGGGCCGATCCATATATCCTAACCCCCGTAAACTGAGCTTCAAAATGCTCCGCTTCTCCGGGAAAGGGTACCCGGATCGTCGTTAGCATTACTATCCCCAGAAAAAAGTTGATTATGAAATGTAATATGATTGTCTATTATACTAAGTGTCCCGAAGGACGTCTGTAAACTAGGTACTTACTTCGAATATATATATACCTTCTAAGTCTAAGGTTTATACTCCTACTACTGACTTAAATACCACTACAGAATGGGGAGGAAGTTCTCACGTTAAAGTTTAATTTTGCTGGTGTTAGTTCGAGGTCCAGAGTCGAACTATATTCCGTTGGCATGGGTTTCTCTGGCAAGCTCGTCATTTAGTTACTGATTTGAATCAATATGTTTAATGTACAGCGTGCGAATTAGCCATGAAGTGTTGTAATTTGGAGACATAAATGATATACCATACAATCTGGTAGTAAACAATGAAATCACTTCATTCTAATGCTAGAACATCGGCCCCTAACTGCAAGTCCTTTTATATTACAAAAGTAAATGCAAAGCTACTGCAATTGAGTATTCGTAGAAAGCCTTTTTTCGAAAGGCATTGAGAAAAGCTGGGGGAGAAAAGAACGAGAAGAAAAAAAAGAGGGTCTCCTTGCGGTAGCAAATCCATGCTCCCAACAATAAATTCTTCACTCAGCTATTGCCGTCCCAAAAACGGTAAATATTTAGTTATCGTCTTCTTCAGGTTCATCTTCTTCTCCTGCCTCCTCGTTCTCGTCTAGACGAAGTGTTAGGAGGTGGCTGTTCAACGGTTTCATGGAAGAAGAAAAGATGAATTAGCTATGCGAGTATTACTTACATTGCTCTTCTTCAGGCGCATCAGGCTTTTCAGGAGTATTAGGCTCTACTGATGGAATCGGGGATTCAGTGACGACGCTGGTGACAGACGAAGCCACTTGTGATGGAATAGGCAGGTCGCTAACAACGGAAGGTGCAGGGAAAGATTCGGGGACGGAAGTAGGCAAGCTGGTCGGATTATAGACAGATGGGGGATTTTGGACAGTGGTTGGTCGAGGAGGCAATCCAACTGTAGTTGGCACCACAACTGAAATTGGGATAGTAGGGAAAGGATGAACAATATCAGTTGGATGATGGATTGGGCCTTTGTGGGTAATTGGCTCTCCTTTCCACGAGCCGTCATCGTATTTAGTATTTGGGTGACTGGATTATGGATGTCAGCTCCTCAAATCTCTCCGATAGAAAGAACGAGGTGGAAGATTGATACTTACTATTTCCCATCATCGTAGCTAACTGCGGTAGGTTTGATGGGAAGCAATGGGTCGCGGATAACACTTGGTGTCATGATAGGATCGTAAACCAGAGTCGCGGAAGGATAAGGTTTGCCGGAGAGGAAAGGAGGGCTGACCAGTGTTGCCGTTGGGAAAGACGTCTTATCGCCGAATGTTGGGAAAACTTCCAGATTGCTGGTTATTGGCTGGAAAGGCTTCGTTCCGGCTGGAAATGCGTCGACTACGCTCAAAAGAGTGATGGAAGCAATGAGGGCATTGCTGAGGTACATGTTGCGATTGGCGATCATTTTTCCTTTTGTTGGAGATATAAAGATGGGCTGAAAAGGAAGCTTTTCTGTAGTTTTGTAAAGAAAAAGAGAGTAATGAATGAGGTATGGTGGATAATGGTTCGAAATACTAGTTGAAGCGACACTACGTCTGTATTATACTGCTAGGAAATTACAATGCTCACAATTGAGCTTTCCAAGTTTAGAGCACCAAAAATCCTTTTTTCCAAGGTTCAACTCCTCGAGGAATTGTTACTTGCCCCAATTTGAAGGCCGGAATCTTTTTGAGGTCGAAACACCCTTAGGATACTGGAGCCTGAGATTACACAGTGGCGAAGTCGGAAGGATCTCACGTCACACAGCACTGAAAAGTATATCACGAGCTTATTCGTGGCTCATTTGGGTAATTCTGGGGATTCCCCGGATGATCCTTTAGATCCTATCTGTAATCATTAGGGGCGACTTAACCGTTTTAAAACTCTGGTGGTTCACGTAATTGTGGAAAATACACTTGCGTTTATGAAGAATCGTTCTACTTAGCTACTATGAATAATTTTCTTGCAAGTTGAAATATGCAGGCTAACATAGACTCAATTGAACAGCGAAATCTTAAACATCGGTAGGCGCCTATTTTAGTCTTTGGAACAATGATATATCCATACAGTTTTGTAAGCGTAGAAACCTGAATCCATGCCTGTTTGGGGTTCAAAATATTTGATCAGCTGACTGCACCTCCTTGCTTACACAACCTCTGAGCTGATGCAGTAAGGATCTCGTATACTCCTCCTCGCTTACGCGCATCGCACATATTACCTGCATTGCAATGTTGGATTTCATTTGCCGTAGTACCGGGTTCTTCGGAACTTGGGTGTGTTTCAGCCTTATAATACATGTTGATCAGTACGTTTACGGAACCGTACTCAAAATTTTCGTGTAGATTCATTTCTCTGATCTAATCCCACTGCAAGGCGAAGGATCCCACCAAAATCACCAGCATATTATTTTAACACTTGCTCGTTTCAAGGGTGCTTACCACCAATTTACCAATGATTGTTAATATGTTGGGAGATTAATGGTTGATGTGTTATGGCCGTTGTACCTTAAGCAGGCAGGACCCACCTTCGGCAAAAATCCATTTCGCAAGCAGTTTGCGGCGTTGGGAGTACAGCAGCTTGGAAGCCCGCACAACCACTATCTCAGGTTGAGCAGATATTTGTTCCAACCAACTGATGAATTTGATTCTGGAACCTTGATTGGCTAGGATGAAAGAGAAAGACTCTTAAGCGAGCGTAGAAGTAGGACTGGGACAATGCTGAGAACTATAGTAAATATACTTCATGAAGTACACCCCACATCAAAACTCCGCACAACCTAATATTCAAATAAGTAATACATGGTCTAGTTTAGTCATAGCAATGATAGAAAGATTCCCAATGAAGAAAGATTATTTCATGTATGCGTTGTGCCTTGGGCTAGTCACAAAATTTATGCCTAACAGGGTTTTCTAGCACCTACAGTACATGATCCAGTGGGAATCCCTCTTTCCAAATTTTTCTTCTTTGTTCTTTCCCTTAGTCAAAAGTTATGTCTCAATACTACACAGGATATAGTATAGCGCAAAAGATAAGTTAGTTCAAAGAGTGTAAAGCGAAATTTTAGGAGTATTCATAACCCTTGTTAAAGAATAACATCTAACATCAACCTTTGCTTATACTTATTTCCATGAACGTTGTATCTATGTAGACATGGTACAACTAATTGAATAACAATGAGGTGACTCTGCGCCTTTCCGGAGGCAGGACCTCGCTGAGATCTCCAACAGGGATTTTACACCATAGGACAGTGATTCCAAATTTCACGCTCCTGATTGGCAACGATTTCAGGTTACACAGTTGGCAGTCAGAAGTCAAGGTGGAATGGGCACGCGTACATAAAGAAGTCTGATAAAACTGGCATACCAGAGGTCAAACCTGCCGAAGTGGTGCGATGTATGTTGGGAGTCAGGTTGGTGATTCTCAGAAAAGTCATGATGACTGGAACCGAAGCAGATAGAACAAAAGAGCTTGGTGTTCCATCAAAGAAATACAGGTTGGCGCAAGGATCGAGATCTAAAATATATCAAAGGAGTCAACATGAGGTTCAGTTGGCTTGCGTCGAGATAGGTTAAGTATGAGTTTGCTTTCAAACTGTACAAGGTGACACTCCCTTGAGAACAATATAAATCTCTCCCTGTCTCCGATAATTATCTACCAGAACGATGAGAATAGTTCCTCAATTCAAAAGTCAAGTTGGAAAAGTATCCAGCAACACCAGAAGTTGACGAGCGAATATGGTTAACAGAGATGATTTGCTTGCGGACGAGACAATCATCCGCGATTGTGTATACAGGGTAGTAAAGAACAGCGAAATCAAAGTAGATATATACCCTCCCTCAAACATCAAAACTAAAGATGGGAACCCAATTTTCCTTTTCATTCACGGCGGCGGGTTCATAAATAGCAACCGCAGAGATATCTGCGCACCATTCATCGACGAAGTGCGTAAGAAAGGATTTGTTATAGTGTCCATGGATTATCGACTTGCCCCAGAAACAAAGCTTGATGGAATGCTCGAGGACCTAGAGGCGATGGGGAAATGGTTATTGGAGGAGCTTCCAAGTAAGTTACCTGATACTGTAATCGATACCAGTAAGATTGCTGTTGTAGGATCTTCTGCTGGTGCTGTGCTGGCTCTTTCTACTGTGAGTAGCAATGCAACATCTTTCTCTAACTTTGCATATCCCATATTAACTATATGCAATAGCCGAAGCATTGGGAAGGCCATCAGCCATGCGCCATCGTGTCACTATATGGGCCGGCCGATCTGCGAAAAGTTCCGTTTTTGGGATTGACTCAAGCGGCCCGTTTACGGAAATTTTTCGATGACAACCTTAAGAAGAAGTCGCTTGAGGAGTATATAGCCCCTGAATCAAAAGTGTTTGAAGACGGAACAGACTTCGACAACCCGCCGTCTGATAGCGACGCGTTGGACGCGAAAATAAAAGCAAACAGACCTAAATCTTCAGCATGGGTTGTTAACCAGGGGGGTTTAGCTAAAGTTGCTGTGGAAGGAATTTCTGGAGAGTCAGGACGATTCGATTTCCAGGTATCGAAAAAAATGACGCCAGAAGAAGACCAAAGATACTTGGAACTTAGTCAGTCGTTTTCTTGCGTCTTCTATACCATCAAAGTGTGGACTCAACTACTAATTATGTGTATAGGTCCAATCTATTTAGCAAAGAAGTACCAATTCCCTCCAATATATATCGTGAGATATAGAGATGACGACGTTTTCGAACCTCACCTCTCAGAAGATTTGCGAAAAGCATTGATCGAAGCACCTCATCCAGTTCGAGACTGCCCAGCTGTCGTAGAATTAGCGGGGACGCACGCATCTGACAATTTAATTACAGAATTAGAACCTGCACAAGAGAGGGTCCTCGAGTGGTTGTCGGAAAAGGTTGGTCTCAACTAAAGAGCGGGTTCAATCTTAAAGCTATTCATTTATGGCATCTTTTTCTATCATCTCTCACAAGAATCACATTCTTTACAATAATTCACTGGGTTCGAATGGTTCGTGATAAGCTTTTTCTCTCGGCGCACCTGGGTATCAATATTTGATTTTAGATAGAAGAAACGCTCCTTAACCAGATTGTGTCCTCAATAAAAATACCAGCTTCTATCTAAATCACTTCTATCTAAATCACTTCAGTTCTCGCTGCAATAATTGGCATTGTGTCACATCTTAGCACAAAACTCTCCAGCAGACAGATCGGCATCAGGATGCTCCATCTCTCCACCAACCTGGAACCCCATCGCCATCCCACTCGCCTGATGGAACAAAACATGACAATGAAACATCCAAATACCCGGGTTATCAAATCTGACCCTCAGAATCACAAATCCGTGACTAGGAACACTTATCGTATCCTTCCTCATTGGACTCCTCACGTTCAGCTCAGGTTTTAGCGAAGAAGGTCCAGAATCTGTATAGGGAGAATAGCTTCCCCATCCGTGCTCAGTGCGATGAGATGCGACGACGTAGAAGTCGTGGCCGTGTAGATGAAAAGGATGCGAGCCATCGTCAAGGTTATTGATGATGATATCCACCCATCGATATGAAGCTTCGTGAGTGCCAATATGGGGAATGAGTTGATTTTCGTCCCATTGCTTTCGTGGGAGGGATATCAGTGGCAGGCGAGGGGTTTTCTGGGGCGACCAGGAGGTGCGGTTTATGAAGCCCATTGGTATATTGGAGTTTATGGAAAGTTTTTCGGTTTTTGTGTAGAGCAGAATGGTTTGGTTCACCTTTTCTGGAACTTGAAGGGTTTTCTCGTTCGAAGCTATACTGACGGCCGAAGATAGGTCGAAAGATGACGAATAATCGAAAATGACGGATGAGTCAACCATATTTTCAATTTGCTTCTTGATGAGCAGAGGGAATGTCTGATTCGGGCACAACGCGAAATTAGGAAACCGAAAATTTCTAGATACGATGTAAGTTATGCCACGAACGAGGAAGAGATTGAAACATACTCAGTATCCATGTTGATGAACAGCTCTGTACCAAGATGATCAGTACTTTTTTTGGGTTCGAAGATGATGTCCACCCTCTCCCCAGGATAAAGTATCCCAATTGAACTGCTTGGTTGACCATCAATTCTAAAACCTCCGTCCAATGTTAGGGGATTCAAGGTTCCAGACGAAATTCCAAGGGACAGTCCGGCGAGAGAGCTCAAAATCATTAGCCAGTGTATCAACTGAGACTGCGGAAGTCCTACCCAGTATTGACAACACGTAAGCGGGTTGAAGAGTGCTCTCTAAGAATGCTTAGCATTTCGGTTGCCTTTGTCTGTCGGCAGTCAACTGGTCTTGCTGGAACTGCCATCGAACATTGGAAACGGCCTGCTCCATTTATCAACAGCGAGTCTGGAACAGGCTGCAAAAGATAATAAGCTCGGTGTGAACGTTTCAACTACCGTGGGTAACCTACCTCGTTCCCAAATCCACGGGAGCTCATGTACCAGCTAAGAACCTCCTCCGCAGGCCGATGATACCAATCTCCAACCATAAGAAGCATATCTTGATCATAATCGAGCTCGTCTACATCGACTATTTTCTCAGAGGGTTTGTGAACAACTAAGCCTCCATACATGCCATCGCCCCTCTGAACTTGAGAATGCGCATGCCACCAAAACGTTCCGGATTGGTTTTCTTCAACTTTAAAATCGTAAGTGAAAGTTGTCCCTTCAGGAATTGGACACTGGGTAATTCCCGCTGCACCATCCATAGAATTTGCATTGCGCATATGCAAACCGTGCCAATGCACGGAGGGTGATTCCGCATTCAATTTATTGGTAACGTGAACAATCAATCGATCCCCAGATCGACACTCAATTGTCGGTCCTGGAAACTGTTCATTCACAAGATAGACTTTCTTCTTGACGCCATCTGGAGAGCGATAGTCAGAAGAAATAGTCCAGCGGTAGGTAATGGTCCTCGCGGGTCTATTCTCGTGGTCTTCAGGGTGTAATTTTATTCCTAGAATTGGCTTGTGGTCTTCATGCTCGATGTCGAAAATGCCCCAAGATCCATGTTTAGCAGTTGAGTATGTGACACTTGAATCGGAAAGCCTTTGGATTGACGAGAAACCCAAGAAGAGGAGTAAAAAGACGGTGAAAAGGACACCGATTATCGGGAGCTTCGCACTGAGATCACGCTTTGTGCCAGTCTCTTCCTCCTCTTGTGATTCGATACCGGTGAAGAAGTTTGCTGAAGATTCTGGCTCAATTCCGTCTGTATCTTTATCTTGCCTTCCTATCATCCTTGTGGTTTGCATGATCCCTGTCTTCTGTGGCAGACTGTTTCATGATGCCAAGCACGTGTTTATTTCAACCTCCATCTCAAATTCCCAACAATACCAAGCGGCTTTGAGCTGCTACAAGTCGTTTGGCGATGGCTCGAATTGGTGAAGAAACCAATATCATGATGGGTTGACGACAGTCGCAACTCCTCTAATGTACTGTACGACGATCTGTGGGACCATCTCATACCGGCCCCACCAATCCAATATCGAGCTGGCCAATAACTATGCACGTGTAACAGGAATAGGCAGGCGAAAACACTTCCCAACCAAAAGTGTGGTTGCTACTGCCATGTATCGTTGCATCTTCATCTTGCAATTGCGGGGGTTGTACCTCTACCACGAGCAACGATATGCTGATCCCATTGGCTAATAATTCAGTTCCTCCTCCCCCTAAACTTTTAGACTCTCCTTCTATAATCATCTTGGAGATATCTACAAATCCAAGGTTCATACACGAGGATAATTTTCCTTTTTGTTCTCTAGGCTGAGTTTTGTTCAGTTCTCACGTTTGCATGTTAATTTGACGGCATACGTTGAATGGAGAGAGAAGATTATTTCTCATAGACTGAATGCATGCCACCACACGCCCCATTCAACACCCTAAAGACATCCTTATAAGGCAAGGAAACCTTTGCCATATATTCTGAGAAGTGTTATGATTTGTGAGAACATTGGTTTCAACGATTTACTGACCGATCCATTCAGAATGCCGGGGTACCTTAACCTCCTTTCAGCTCTCGCAGTCATGTTTCCACTACTCGACACAGTATTAGCGGGCTCACTAGCTGATATCGAACATGTTGTGCTTTTTATGCAAGGTAACCAATAGTCCCCGTACTGCCTAATGTTGTTTTTAACAAACATCAGAAAATCGAGCCTTTGATCACTATTTCGGAACTATGGCCGGAGTTCGAGGGTTTTCAGATCCTAACGTTCAAGTCAACGATGGCAAATCAGTTTGGCAGCAACAAGTCGACTCTACCCTGGTTTCAAACACCTCACATCTTCTTCCATGGTACCTCAATTACTTAGGTGGCACTTATCTAGAGGCAACGCAGTGTATGGTTGCTGGTAGTAATGGCTGGAAGGAGAACCATGCTGCAATTAACAGCGATTTAAATAATCGCTGGGTCACTAACAACACCCCATCGAGTTGGGGTTTCTACCAACAGAATGATATCCCAGTGCAGTTCTCTATCGCTGATGGATGGACCATCGGCGATATGTATCAGGTGGGTTCAAATTAAAGTATTATATACGTAGAAATGTTTACGTTCTCAATAGGAGTCTGTGATTGCATCGACCAACCCCAACCGAGTTACGTGGGTTTCCGGTTCTATAAATGTTCCAGGGTCTCCACAAACTAAGGATCAAGGCGGAAACCCCTACATTGGTAACAATGAGACCCCCGGCTGTGACGAGGGCGGATTTAATTGCTATCCGATTTCCTGGAAAACCACAGCAGAGTTGTACGAGGAAGCTGGTGTCTCCTGGTCTGTTTTCCAAGATAAGGACAATTTTGACGACAATCCACTTGCTTGGTTTTCTCAGTTCCAGAATGCCCTGCCCGGTACTGCCTTACACAACAGAGCAATGGTAGGAAATAGTCTAAATGATTTCTATGCCCAGGCTGCAAATGGAAGTCTACCGGCTGTTTCATACATTATCGGTCCTGCAGAACTATCTGAGCACCCCCCTTATTCTCCGAGAGATGGCGCGTGGTTGCAAAAGAACATCGTTGATGCTGTTACGAAAGGAGTTGGATACTCGAAGACCGTATTGATGATTTCGTATGATGAATCGGGAGGATGGGGTGATCATGGTAGGCCCTTCTTCAAACTGAAATTATTGAGAGATAATAACCGATGAACAGTAACACCATATCACTCTCCTGCCGGAACGCCTGGAGAGTGGCTTCAAGACCCTTATCAACAAGTAGGATATACTTACAGTGGCCCTGGCGTCCGCCTTCCGTTCTACATCATCAGTCCTTGGACTCGGGGTGGCTCGGTATTCACAGAACACGCCGACCACAATTCACAGATCCTATTTATCGAGGAATGGCTAGCTGCAAAAGGGAAGAATGTCAAAACGAACCAGATGGCACCATGGAGACGTGAACATATGTCCTCTCTTGTCAATGCATTCGACTTTACCAACCCGGACTTTTCGCTTCCCTTAATACCAGATGCACCGATCCCTCATACAAACTCTGAAGGCATTTACGATGGAAGCTCTCATTGTGAAAGTCTTTACAGCGAAATTCAGCCGCCACCTCCATATGGGTCTCAATTCGATCCAAGGCAGGTCAACGCTCTCTCCGAGGAAGGATTCAAACCAATGAGAGGCGCTTTGACGGAAGGAAGGTATCTCGTTTTTGAGCTTGACGGATTTGCTATTACCAATACGGGGAAACCATCTACAAATTTCACTGCTTCCAAGGCCACCTCGAAGCATGATGATGTTTCTCATCGTTGGGTTGTTCATAGTCTCGAGAATGGTGGCACCACTTTTACAATCAGCAGCGCAGTTGACGGCCGATATATTGGTAGTCATACTGGATTGGTTGATAATTCTACCGGGGCCGAGAAATACACAGTCAGCTTTGCTGCTGGCAAGGGTTATTCGTTTCGAAAAGAGAATGGGAAGTATATTACCATTGATGCGACAGGAAGTGTGCAGATTACGAGCGAGGCTGCGTATTTCCGGGCTTTTAGTGTGACGTATTCTGCGTGAACGCTTTGAAATCAAACAATTTGAAATGTGAGATAAATATACAGTATTTTCGGACTTAATTTCAACTTCAATTGCTGTTTCTTGATGCATATGTGTGTACGGATTGTGCTTCCTATCCATGAATACATGATTCGTGACAGTTCTTGGACAAAATCTGCAAATATAAGAACGATTTATAATCCTTCTTAATAATTCCAATATCAAGCATGTGGTGTGGTGGTATGGGAAGTGAGGCCGGCCTTTGTGAGATGTCGGGCCGATCGCCACCCGAGCACGTCAACAACCTTCGATTAATCAGCTGAGGGGGTTATATATAACTCCACTTTGCATCATTTCCAAGCGTCCATTCCACTTTCAACCCATTGAATCTTCACAATAAGATTACAAAAATGACTTCCAAAATCTACGCCGTAATCGCTGGAGTGGGACCAGGAACCGGAGCAGCAGTAGCTCGCAAATTCGCTGAAGCATACTCTGTTGTCCTTCTTGCACGATCTGCTGAGAACTACGAATCTCTCGTCGGCGAGATCAATGGTAAAGGTGGCTCAGCGATCGGAGTTTCCACAGATGTTTCCAGTGTAGAGAGCGTCAAGAATGCTTTCAAGACAATTGATGAGAAATTCGGGAAGGATGCTTCCTGTGCAGTAAGTGGAGTACCATTACAAACGCAATATATTAAGTTCACTAATCATGTACTTAAGGCTGCCATTTTCAACGCAAGCGGCAAGTTTGTCAAGAAACCATTCTTGGAACAGACCGAGAAAGAGTTCACCGGTGTTTTTGACGTGAACTGGTATGTTTATATCATTTTCGCCATGTCGAACAAGACTCTGATACCAATCACAGCAAAGGAGGATTCTACTTCTCCCAAGTAGTCCTACCTAGACTCCTCAAGACTGCAGAGCAAGACTACAAACATCCACCCACCCTCCTTTTCACCGGCGCAACCGCTTCAATCAAAGGCTCCGCCTCGTTCGCTGGCTTCGCGGCTGGAAAGTTCGCAACACGCGCATTGGCCCAATCTCTCGCTCGCGAGTTTGGTCCTCGTGGTGTTCATGTTGGCCATGTTATTGTGGATGGAGTCATTGACATTCCGCGTACCAAGGATTGGCTGCAAGGTGCTGGACCTGATGCGAAGATTAGTGCGGATAGTGTAAGTCTTGTCCTTTGCGATTTGGGTTAGATGGGCTAATTGATAGGTTAGATCTCCGAGACGTATTGGTATCTTCATACGCAGCCTAGATCTGCGTTCTCTCAGGAGATTGATATTAGACCGTGGGTTGAGAAATGGTAATTGCCTGAATAAGGTTACAGGTCGTTCACGAAGGTTCTTATCAAAGTCGGAATTGGGCAGGGGGGTGATCTTGTGAAGCTGCTTCTTTATTCAGGAATTATAGATAATTTAAATGATGACAGTGACTAGGAGTCTACTGGTGTCCCTTTAAGACCACATGTATACGTTTAATTTTTCAGGTTCAAGGTATTCAATTTTAGTCTTTATACGGAGTACTTGCAATTCTTTCGCCGTCAACATTAGAAGTACATATACAATATAAGCCAGGCGGTAGTAAGTCCCCTAGAGCATCTAGGCATTATTTCGAGCAGTCCGACAACCAAGATTTAGCTAAACTCTTGATTGCCGAATCTCTGTTTCAACTTTCAATGTAGGAAGCACTTATACTTGTTTTTGGATTTTATAATCTAAATAGGAAATTTTAAACTTAATGTAAGACTTATAACGGTCTTAAGGGGATAAATAGTAGGCCTAATAAATCTTATGAATACCCCAAAAAGAAAATCCTTCGCTTAAAGAGGAGGTCAAAGTATAATAGTAGTGTCCCTACTTTTTTACGCTTAATAATGTCAGCCCCCAAGTTCCCAGAGGATGTGAACGTGTGGAGTGAACCACTGCTTGCTGTAATGAATACTGAGTCAAACCGAACACTGCTATAAAGAGCGAACAACTAAGTAAGGAGAGAAGAGAGTTCCAGAGGAACAAGAGCTTATATACATAATGCCAGCGGCACGCACGTGCCGTGCTACACGTGATCTGACCCAAGTTCCTCCAACTCCGTGACAAGTAGTACTTATAGTAAATAAAGTACTTCTACCTATAATACTATTATACTAGGGACCTAAGAACTTTTATAGTATTATAATTAATACTAGTACGTCTACTTTTAACTTAGTTGAATATAATTAGTATTATATATACTATTTAATTAATAGTTCTTTATTAAAACTAAGTAATATTGTTAAGTTTAGTATAAGAAACTTTATAGTTATTAGATCTATAGTAAGAGAGCTAATATACAGACCTTGTTCTTAGCTGCTCGTATCGAGGCAGCCCAGGACTGGACCCCCTTTCTCTTCTCGAATGTTCCTCGGCTATTTGAGACAGTACTTATAACAGAGAAAGGCTCTATTGAGACTACTCTTCGCCCGACTACTGGGGAAGACCTTATCCTTGCTATCTCTGAGAGGCTTAGAGTTATCCCGGACCGAGCCCAGCTAACGACGGCCTCACTAGACTCTCAGCGGCCATATATGTCGGAGGTCGACAGGTGGATCAAGCGAGTGGTGGGATGGTGAAATCAGTAGATCAAAGTGAGTGCCATAGACGAGTGAAAAATGACTTGATTTTCAGCTACATACAGTGAGGGAACGCCTATATATAGAGAAAAAACACTCCAAGGTAAGCTAGCGACGTTCGATCAATCGATCGATACGTAACTGGGTTAATTTATCGAAGTGGTGGTCGATAAATTAAGTGATCGCGTTTAGGTGGCGAATTCTCGAAATCGCATTATATATTATATATATAATATATATCGATTCCGAATATCGACAACAAGATCGCGAGCATATCGCGAACAAATACGAACAGGAAGACGTATTACTAATCCAACAATATACTGCTTGGACAGTCTTTATTGACACAAAGAAGATTACTACTTCTGTCTCTCTCCCCTCTCTTGCCCCGATCCTTGGTAGGAGAGTCTATAATAAGAGAATCCCTAAGATCTCTAAGAAAGTACAGTGTACAACGTGCTAGGAATGGCATAATACTCGGATCTGCGGGAAAAATAAGAAGTGCCGACTATGCGGTAGCGGAATGCACGCTGAAGCTTCACACCCCCGGTTTATTAAGCACTCTAGCTGTCGGATACGTTGCCTTCACTGTCACGGGCCCCACGCTGCGGACGACCCAGAATGCCAGCTTAGACCCTCTAGGCTAGGAAAGCTCTCTTCAAGGGAGAATAGGCGTGCTATACAGCAAGCCTGTGATAAGATGAGGAGGCATAAGGAGGAGGACTCACCCTGCCAGACCACCGACACAAGTATGGAAACCCCCTGTACTCCTAGAGCTGTCCTACGTCGCTCTAGGTCTGCCTCAGACAAAGTAGACTCTCCTACTACGCCAGCCCTTTCCTCTCCGACTCTATAATGGTAGGACACTAGACAAAGAGGAATCGATGCCTACAGATGCTACAAATCAACGTCTATAAGTCGGCCGACCACCAAGAACTCCTTCTATAGCTTGCTCATGAGAGCCGAATAGATATTATCCTTGTTTAAGAGCCCTATATCTATCTTAGGGAGATAGAGCGGCGTATTACAAAGTGGCACCCGAACTATGAGTGCCTAGCCCCTATTTGCGACTGGCAGGCTGGCCCTCCAAGAGCTCTTACCTTTCTACGTAAGGGAGCTGGACTAAGGGCTAATCAATGCTCCCCGACTAGCGCTGGCATACAAAGTAGAGACCTTGTTCTACTTGAAATCTACCCCTCTGCTGGCCCCCCGCTAAGGATCCTTAACGTCTATAACGCCCCAGTTGGCGCTCTAGGAGCAGGCAACGCTCTTGAGCTCACTGTAGGGTCTCGATCTTTAGGGAAAGGGCCCCTCTTTCTAGCAGGGGACCTTAATATAAAGAGCCGTACTTGGCAACCCGAGTATCTCGGACATGAAAGCCCTCTAGCCTCTAGGCTCGTCGACTGGGCGGAAGACAGGGGTCTACAACTCCTGACCCCTTTAGGAACCCAAACCCACTCCCGTAGCAACACTCTAGACTTAGCCTTCTGCTCTAGCGAGCTCTTTCAAAAGGGTGCTTCTACTGAGGTTAACCTAGCCTTTGACTGTGACTCAGATCACCTCCCTTGTCTAACCCAGCTACCTTGGATCGTGTGAAGGTTCGATTTCGAGTTTTATAGTGAATGGATTCGCTTGAGTGAATAGGGGTATTCGGTATTCCGTAGCTATTTAGTTAGTTCCACCGCGAGGAGTTCTCTCCTTCTCTCCTTGCGGACAATCTAATCAATACCCCACCCTGACAGATCGGTAGTTCTATTCTTAGGAACCCACTACTTAAGTTTAGCTCTATAAACCACCTTGCCTTTTACTCGACTCTTGAGACCCAACTTGACTCCGACTGGCTCTTTCAGCTTCCGGACCAGCCTTAAGTAAGCGACTTAGACTCTCTCGCCTCCTATATTACAGGAGCGCTATATAGCGCCTATCAGGCTAGCGCTAAGCGAGGTCTTGGCCGCGGCTTTGGACACCCCTGGTGGTCGGAGGAGTGCCGGGCCCTCGCTAGCCAGATTAAGCGAGACAGACGAATTAGTAACCTAGAGGGAATAGACTCTACTCGAAAGAAGCTACGTAAAGAAATCCGAAAGGCTAAAGGTATACACTTCAGCGACATAATCGATAGAGCTATCGAGAGTAAGGACGTCTTTAAGATCTGTAAGTGGTACCAAAGCACTGGGTCCTATAAGTCCCCTCCTCTTAGGAGTATAGACGGGCGGATTGGCTTCTCTACTAAAGAAAAGCAAGAGATCCTTATACAAGACCTCCTTACAAACAAGGCCGAGGTCGGAGATATCCCGTTCGGATCCCCTACTGTTCCTACTTGCTAGCTACCCTGGGCCCCTGTTACCCTACTAGAGGTTACGGAATCGATCCTAGGTAAGGCGTCTACAGCCCCTGGAGAAGACGAGTTAGTAACAGGGATCTTTAAGCTAGCTTGGCCTAAAATCTCCCACCTAGTCTTAGCCTTATATAAGGGCTGCCTCGAGGTAGGGTACCACCCTAGAGCCTTTCGGTCAGCGATTGTTACTATTACCCCTAAGCCAAATAAGAAGGATAAATCGTCCCCGAGAGCCTACTGTCCTATCTCGCTCCTCTCTGTACTAGGAAAAGGGCTAGAGAGGCTCCTTGCTAAACGAATGTCGTGGATTGCAATTAAGCGAGAAGTGCTCGGCCCTAACCAGTTTGGGGCCCTCCCTCTTAGAGCGGCTACAGACCTAACTACCTATCTCACTTACGACATAGAGAGAGCTCTAAGCGAGGGCAAGGAGGCCTCTCTTCTCACCCTTGACGTAAAAGGGGCGTTCGACGCGGTCCTACCTGGCCGTCTTATTAGGAGGCTCCGCGAGCAAGGATGGCCGAGAGGGGTTATAGCTTGGGCTACCTCATTTCTCTCTAATAGAACTGTACGGATTAAGCTTGACGGACAAACCAGCGACAAGACCCCCCTTAAGTGCGGCCTCCCGCAGGGCTCATCTATATCCCCGATTCTGTTTATGTTATATATACAGCCACTTTTTACCCCTGGACTAGGGGCTTTGCCCATACTACAGAGGTTTGGCTACGTTGACGACGTTGCGTTCTAGCTATAGGAGCTAGTAAAGTAGAGAACACGAGGAGCCTTATAAGACAAGTAGAGGCCGCCCTTGGGTGGGGTGCCAAGGAGGGGGTCACCTATCATTGCGATAAGTCTAAGCTAATGCACTTCTCTCGGAAGAGGCGACAGAGGGGCAGGGGTATCCTCCCCCCCTTCTATCAAAGTTGGAGAGAGGGTAATCCTCGCTTGTAAGGAGCTTCGATGGCTTGGAGTCTACTTCGACTCTCGACTATCCTTCTTTGGACACGTTAAGCGAATGGCGGCTAAGGCTACGACTGTCGCTAACGCGCTAAAGAGTACTACAAACACAGTTCGAGGCTCAAACCCCTACCTTCTAAAGCAGGCGGCTACAGCCTGTATCCTCTCGGTCGCCTACTTCGGTAGCGAGACCTGGTTCCCGGGACGGACCCGACTACAAGGCCAAAGAAGGAAGCCAATTAGCAACGGGATTAGTCGTCACCTCTCGACCTTAGACAAGGTAGTAAGTAAGTGCGGCAGGGTAGTCCTTCCAGTCTATAAGACTACCCCGACGTCAGTCCTACTAAA
>UNPT01000244.1:0-76060 GCA_900536445.1 Hymenoscyphus occultus | reverse complement strand
CCAGTACCGACTATCTGATTTCCGTTTAACCGAGTCTTGCCTAGGAACCAGGTTTCGCTACCGTAGTAAGCAATAGAGAGCCCGCAGGCTGTAACCGCCTGCCTTAGTAGGTGAGGGGGAGAGCCTTGAACTGTGTTCGTAGTGCTCTTTAGGGCCTGGATTACTAGGGAGGCCTTAGAGGCCATCCTCTAGACGTGACCTAGAAAGGAGAGCCTACGGTCGAAGAAAACACCAAGCCATCGCAGCTCCTTTGTAGGGTAGATAGCCTTTGTACCAACTATTATAGGGGGAGGCTGACGAATCCCCCTTCCCTTCTGCTTCCTCTTTCGAGAGAAGTGGATTAACTCGGACTTGTTGCTGTTAAAAGTTATAACCTCGTCTGTGCCCTACTGTAGGAGGCAAGAGACCTGATCGGCTAGAGTCTTAATATTTGCGCTCTTACTAGTACTAATCGCTAGTAGAGCTACGTCGTCTGCGTATCCGAACCTTCGAAGGACAGGCATAGAGCCTAGGCTAGAGGAGAAGAGGGGCTGTATATAGAGCATAAAGAGAATAGGAGAGATAGGTGATCCCTGAGGGAGCCCGCACTTAAGCGGGGTATCAGCTCCTACTTCCCCATCAAGCTTAATCCGAACAGATCTCTCGGAGAGAAAGGAGGTAACCCAAGAGACAAAGCAGGGAGGCCAGCCTTGTTCTCGTAGTCTCTTTATAAGCCGGCCCGGGAGTACCGCGTCGAAAGCGCCCTTGATGTCGAGTGTTAGAAGGGAGAATAGCTTACTTTAAATGTTTACTTTGTCCCAGACGAAATAAATGTAACTATTCTAGGGTCACCAAGGTTGGAAATACTTCGAAGTAGGGTGATTTCCCTGAAAGAATTACATTTATCTCGCCTAGGACGAAGTAATTACATAGGTACGGATGTTACCGAAACTTAATAAGTAAGACCGCGAAAACTCAACGGACCGACTAGGTATCGGTAGCGGAAAGGTTAGACCTGTACAGACGAAGTACTTCATAGTCTAATAAGCCACCCGGGTGTGTCCGTCGGTACTAGGTAACTTAGTGAAGCATCAGTTGACACTTTATCCAAACACTCTTTCTTCGGTCTGGATCTCTTGAATTGTAACTGACCATTAAGTGCTTTTGATAACCTTGCCACCTACTTGGACACCTCGTATTTGGATTTGCATTTGAATAAGCACCCCGCATTCGATTTGCTTTTGAGTTCACGTAATATTAAAGAGATAAAACAAATTATATAGCTTGTTTTATACTAAACCGTTCACAAACCAAGATTGCGAAACCACTACAAGGGTTATAAACTCAGATATATACACACTAGCAAACTTTGTTTGTATTATAGAAATTCCGTGGCAGAATCAGTTTAATACCGTGGTAAATCGAACTTATCGAGTAAGCTAGTTTTTAAGTGGAGTGGTGGGTGGAAAGGGCAGAAGCTGGCAATACTGATTTTAGGCCACTTAGAGACTAGCTTTCTACGACTTCTTTGCTAAAACAGGTCCGCTACGACCTTTGAGTAGTAAAATAAGGCTTTCGCTTTTGACTTCCATCTACTTAGAGCCTACGGATAATTCCAGGACGGACTACTAACCACCTACTTACAACTCTACCCAAAGACTAGCGTACTTAATAAGTTCGATCTACTACGGTAGGTATATTGCTTTGTTAGTGTGAATGTTCAAAGAAGAAGCATGTTATGAAAAGCTAGACAAATAAACTCCGTACTAACTGCTTCATGAGGATCACCAAGGCTTTGTTCTAGCATTATTGCAGAAGTACGGTACAGACGAAACTCGATACTAGTATACTCACTACAACTCCTTTATATCCTTGAAATATTCCGCCCAAGTATATCTTTGCATCTAGTTTCGTCCGTAGTATATATCTCGTGAGTGTCGAGACATCCAGAAAAGCCCAGTATCGTCAGACATCAAAATATCCACCTATCAGCTTTACACTGTCATCTCTACATTTACAAAATAATCCCCAATGCATCTCACCAGTGTACTCATCTATCTCGCTCTCGCCCCCGCCATAATGGCGTGGCATTGTACTATTTTGCCCCCCGCTTGCAAAACTTTGGCAGAAAAAAAGGGGACGGTACTATCTTCTTGATGTTTCCTGCGGCTGTAACGCGCTTGCTAATATCGTGGCAGACAGTGGCGGACTGGAAATGTGATCCCGAGAAAAAAGTCAATTACTGTTTGTTTGCTGGAACTACCGGTATAGTCTACGGGGGTGCAGAAGATTAAACGTCATACCATTCCGATTGGGGAAGTGATGGGTCATGTATTGTGGACAGGAGGATGGAAAGTCGGGAGTGCTAGGAGTATCATGTACTGTAAGCAGGAGGATGGAAAGTCGGGAGTGCTGGGAGGATCATGTATTGTGAACAGAAGGATAAAAAATTGGGAGTGTTGGGAGGATTCAGTTGTTCTTTACGACCTCAATCTTCAGCGGCATGAAATGATGTTTTAGGAGAGATCTAAAATGTAGTCACAACTTTCCAACACATATGTAACCATTTCGATTGTTTGTCATATCCCCTAGCCATTATTTTTATGACTTATCGCAGCCATAACGTAGCGTTATCACGACTCTCTGCCATCGTAGGAACGGAACATGATTAACACCCAAGAAACATGAGCCAGCAATTGAAACCATCACCACCCGGCCGTACATTTCATATTCCGTACTCAAGTAATTTCTTGGATTCCGCTCCTTAGCATCCAGGGATGTAGATGGTTTCGACTTTTTTCAAGGATATTTTGAAGGCATCCCTGGAACAAGGGTCTTGGCATCGCGACAAGGGGAGTGCAAAGACAGTAGGAATATAGTGTATTTAATACACTAGAATATATACCTAGCAAGATGTGACTAGACTGTCACTCCAAATTTTCGAAACGTGTTGTTTTCATATCTAGGTATTAAGATGCTCCCCATGTCCCTTCTTTTTGTAAGAGCTTCTCAGGAACTAGGTGATTAGGGGAAGGGTATGTGAATAGATTGAATGCTTGAAGAATCTTCCATTTCGGTAATTGTGAGGGTTTTATATTAGGTACTAAGGCGTTATTACTAATTTTTCGGTTAATTTTTACCTAAGAAAATCAGGACTTTGAGAAACAAGGAATTATATCCGGTCATTCGTAGTGAGGTTGTACTATACCCTTATAAGAATTTAATCTTAGTTTGTAAAGTTTTGATATTAGTAATTTAAACTACGCTCTTATTAGGGAAATAGAGTAATTAGGTCAAAAGAATAAGATTACACATGCTAGAATTTATATTGAGACTTCGTTCAATGTTATGAAAAGGGAGAGCGTAAAACAAGCGAGCTAAAAAGTTAAGATCACTGAAGATTATACTTATTAGTTAATATTCGATAACTAGTAGTAGTATAAAAATTCTGTTTGGTTTGAATGAATAGTCTTGTTAGTATATATAACACCTCGTCTAGGTGTTTATAGTAGTAGTCAAAAGTTATTAAGTAGAATAGCTGTAACAAGTAGCCCCCGTATGGCCTTTACACATCCCGTTTCGTATAGTACTCGTAACGGTTTCGTGTTAGCCTCGTATAAGAACATTAATAATAAACTCTTAATTCAAAAAACAAGCCCTCGTTAATACTAGCTATATAGTGTATTTGAGCCAGAAGAATACGAACGCACTTACTGGAGTTCTAATACAAGTAGCACTTGAGTGCTATTATAATGGGATGTGAAAGGTTAGAATTAAATTAAGATATTACTAAAACTTTACTAATGTATGCCCTACAGTTCAAGTAATTTTTCAAATTGACACTAGCAACTACATTTTGTTTAGCTAATATAGGGGTAATATTTCGTCTATGAAGAATAACAATAGAGTGCTGTTATAGTATAGGGATAGGAAAAGAAGTATAGCCGTTGTGGAAATGGGGATTGGTGTAAACTTGCATATATCTACTAGAATTACTCTAATATACGTTCCTCGCATTAACGACCAGCCCATTCAAGGAACTCTTTCTTACAGACTCGTCTTACAGAAAACTAAATGAAATCAGAGACCGGAGAAAAGCGGTAGACAGTGCCTCATTTGATCCAGGTTGTTTATAAAGCCCGATGTTTCCTTTATTTCTACCCACATTTACTTGCATCTTCAATCAAAACCTCACTCACAAAATATACAAAATGCAATTCCTCTACGCTATCACTGCATTCACTACCTTGGCAGCAGGTCAAAAAGTTGGAGATCTTACTGGGAACCCGGGATGTCTTTTATCTGAACTCAAGTGGGACAGCAATGGGAAATACAACCACCCAGGTGGATGGTCGGTAGGGCTTCTTCCCAAATACGTATCTCTAAATTCTGTTTCATTTGCTTTTTCTGACTCGGACCTTGTAGTGCAAAATACAGCTTCCCACTGGGGTTGGATGCGCGACATTCGAATGGACGGATAAACTACCTTATTGGGTTGTAAGTATTTACCAGAATGTTAAGTGGATTGGGAATGGTACTGATTTTATTCTTAGTGCGAAGGAGCAGGTGGCGATTAGATGGACTTTACAAGCAATGACTGCTGCTGGATAACTCGGCTATTGTCAAAGGGGTTCAGAACACAAAACACGTTACCTTTTCATGTGTTTTTGTCATAAGCCCTCAAGTAACTCAACCATTGTAGTATCTGTGCCTAATTCACTCTGGTCTTACTTGTGTTTTGAGCTACACAAATGAACTTTTTGAGACATTGGTGGAAGTCATAGCACTCGTTCTTCTCGCAATGATAGATGTTTTGTTTACAGTACAGGGAATAGCCACTTCCACCTTCCCTGATGATTTCAAGCAAATGGTTCAAATATTTCTTGTCACGTTTCTCATGATCCTAGAGAAGGGTTAAAAGTATTCAAAATGACCACAGGTTCTTTCAAGAAGTCTGCATCATGAGACTGCGGCTCTTTCAGTGGAAGTCTGAGGAAGTGTACTCGTAGTGTCCCAGATAGGCCAATGCGCTTACGCCGAGGCCCTGCCCTGCATGAACCCCTGCTCTGACCCCACCAATACCCGCCTATGGGGCATCCACATGTGTTACGAGCTACCAAAACATCAACCCCCTCCAAAACCTCTAGCCTTTGTGCTGAATTGCAGAAACACCAAAATAAATACCTCACTTCTCTGACTGTACCTATCTCTACACACATGAATACCCAAATATCTCTTTAGCCATGACAAGTCTTCAACCTCGCCCTCCATACTCCGCCGAGGAGCTCAAAGCTTTGTACCCGGAAAGTCTAGAGCTTCAACTTGTTCAAGTGCTGTTACGCCATGGAGAACGCTCACCAGTTTCTGCCCGTTTCCAGAATGCCGGTCTGCATGCTCATGTATGCCTCTCCCCTTCCACTCCATCTGCCGCTATGCTGCGCTACCTTCATGCAATATTCCGATATGCTAATGTTGCACCTAGTGGCCCTACTGTGCAGTTGCAAGGCAGATGATCAGCGCGACCCAAGACGGAATCGAATGGACACCACTCACATGGCGGAGAAGGTTAGAGACATTTGGATCAGACGATGGCCCCGTTATCTCTGCAGGACCTCGTGGAGAAGTTGACAACATTTGCTTCCTTGGGGAATTGACCGACAAGGGACGAGAAACGACATATGCACTTGGAAAACGTTTGCGCCATCTGTACGTTGATCAATTGGGTTACATGCCCTCCACCATACAAGATGCAGATATGGTTTATCTCCGATCAACTCCTATCCCGAGAGCTCTCGAATCTTTGCAGCAAGCCTTCTGGGGAATGTACCCAGCCAAACATCGGTCACCTAACCTCCCTCCTGTCACTATTGTTACAAGATCGCATGAAGACGAGACATTGTTCCCGAATGATTACAATTGCCGAAGATTTGCACAACTGAGCCGAGCATTTGCTCAGAGAACCTCGGATCGATGGAACAAGTCGGACGAGATGGAGTATCTGAATAAGATGATTGGCAAATGGATGCCTGAAGATAGTAAAAGAATTGCCGTAGACTCTCATCCCAGAATTTCCGGTATTATGGATACGATAAACAGTACACTTGCACACGGACCAGAAACCAGGCTACCAAAGGAATTCTACGACGAGAAAGGAAGAGCCATCCTTGAGAAGATTGGTGTGGAGGAATGGTTCAGTGGTTACCAAGAGTCCAAAGAGTACCGCCAGCTTGGAATTGGTGGTCTGATGGGAGACATTGTCTCTCGCATGGCTGGTAGCGTGGAAGGTAACAGTAATGATGGCCACCTGGCGATTGGAGGTAAAGACGGTTCCTTGGGCAATGGAAGAGGAGGGGAGAAAGCAATTAAGCTTGCTCTCAGTGGCTGCCACGACACAACTTTGGCTGCTGTCCTTGCAAGTCTTGGAGCATTTCAGGGAGACGCTTGGCCACCATATACAAGTCACGTTGCGCTGGAACTGTTCAAGAAGCAGAAAGAAGATGCGACTCCACCCTCAATCCCAACTGCATCCAAACCTGTCAGCACCGAGCCAGGATGGTTTGCTAAGATATTTGGCTCTTCAGCTCCCACCAACCCAAATCTCGGAATCGCTAGGAAGAAGATGGAAGACCTCGATCAGTCCGAAAAATCAAAGTTGGATGGCTATTTCGTGAGGGTAAGATACAACGACCAGGTCATGAAGATTCCCGGATGTAAACCGGTCGGAAAGCACTTGGATGGCGATGAGTCTTTCTGTACTTTGTAAGTCTCGCCATAAACTAAACCCCCGCCCATATCTAGATACTAACAGCCATAGAACCGCATTCAAAACAATTGTCGATAAATTTACTCCTGTACATTGGAAACAAGCTTGCTTGAATAACTTGGATGCGCCGGTAGCATTTCCTGAAAACGAGCCTGCTGGATACTAGATCATTGCATAGAGCATGGAGCTTTGGCGTATAGACTGTAAATGGTTGCATAGACATTGTGCATGAAATAGATGATGATGAACATTCCCATTCCCATTCACGTTCTCTTTAAATGATAGCTAAGTCAAGGGCTGCAACCTTAGCTGTATGTAAATTCGCGGGAGAACATTAGAACATTCCAAGTTCTTAAACCTAATTTAATACCCGTAAACAATATGAAGGCCCTGATTTATTGACATTTCCTAGGTACCTAGGTACAATACTTCTAGGAGATATAGATCTTTGTTACAACACGATATCACGTTACTTGGCGATACAGTAAGGACCCCGCGGGCGGGCCGGGTCAGAGTAGGTCAATTGCATCATACAAGACAAGTACCCCGTAGAAGCAAAACATCTCCCATCAACCACATATCCCCAATACAGACAAACAATCTATAAACCACCAACTAGACTACTTCCCACAACTAGCTCCACAGACCAACCAAGAAACCCCAGCCCCATTCTCTCTCCAGGCTGTTTTTCTATAACTCTTCCCCGGAAACCCAATGGTAGACACCACGACCTCCTGCGCAACCTGCGCCCAATACCTGCACACCCTCCCTCCATCCTACGACGAGAAAAGCGAGAAACCCCAGAACGAAACCCAGACCGAGACCAAGGAGAGGAGTCTGGGTTGTTGCGGGAGGGTGATATGTGGGAGGTGTATACAAGTATGTACCTCTTCTATCCCAGTGGCAAGAAAGAGGAAAGGTAATAGAGTTAACTAACTACATTACTTTGTTTAAAGGGAAATACTAGATTTGGGAGTTATTGTAAGTATACAAAGATCTGATTGACGAGGGGAAAAGGAAAATAAAAATGGAAGACTAATAACCCCCCCAAGGTCCCTTCTGTCAAATCTCCACAACACCCACCTCCCTCCCCCAAGGTCTCCGCGACCCCCCATCATACACATCACCATCTCCATCCACCTCCCCATCACCCCTAACAACAACCCCACACCCCCTCTCACCACCACCCTACACCCCCTCCTCCCACCAACCCACACAAGAAAAACCCCCAACACCCCAAACAGAAGACACCCTCCACTTCCTTCACCACCCCCACGACACCCTCCTCTCCCTCTCGCTTTCCTACAAAGTCCCCCTCGCCGCGTTGCGAAGAACCAACAATCTAACATCCGACCACCTCCTCTCCGCACGACGGACGATCTTGATACCGGGGGAGTTCTATAAAGGGGGTGTATCGCTGAGTCCGCGGCCGGTGGAGGGGGAGGAGGAGGAGCGGAGGAAGGCGAGTGTGAGGAGGTGGATGGTGGCTTGTAAGGTTTCGGAGTGAGTTTGAGTCCTACCTATGTTGCATGTGAGAAGGGAAGGCTGATGGTGATAGATATGATGTTGCGTTACTGTACTTGCAGCAAGCGGACTACGATCTAGACGCCGCGGTTCTAGCATATAAAGACGACGAGAAATGGGAAAAGGAACACCCGATACAAGGCAGTATTAAGGCAAAAGGGAAGATGACATATGATCTGGGCAGGAGGAGATTCACAGGTCAGAGGTCATGAATGTTTTGTTTGAAGAAAAATCTCCATATTACTACATCCTGTGAGATGGATAGATCTCAGGTCATTCATTCGTCGTGATCTCATCACCGGTACAACTGCTGTACCGTCTTTATAATACAATAGATGAGGTTCAATTATCCCTCAATATCATCAGTATGCTGAACGTGTCCGGATATCCTATTCTCAATTAGTGATTGTAAATGATATAGGTACCTGGATCCAAACTTACAGATATCTTCCTCTCAATTTCTCGGACGGAACGGTCCAGCTCCCCAGCAATCATCTGCTTCTTATCCGTAGGCAAAAGGGTATATCGCTCGCACAAATCGCCATCAATCACTCCCTTCACAGGAACGTAATAGCTTCTATAAATCAGGTGATCTCTTCCTGCCAAAGGCGCATCTTCAGATCTCATATGCTGCTCCAAAGTCTGAAAGAAATCAACGTCTTCACGCCCAACAAATGGAATCAAAATCCCAAGTGTTCCTTGAAGTCCAGCCCACAATAAGCAGTCTTTACCACCGGCGACGAGATTCGTCTTCTGAATACTCATTGGAATATCCTGAGGGAAGAAATGTGCCATCAGGGCCAACCGATGAGGTGCACCTTGGAGGTATTGACGCTCATGCAGAAGATGGGCACCGGATCCCTCTTCATCGGCTTCTTCACTTGCTTTGGCGGGACAACGGAGGAGCCAAAGGTTTCCAAACTTGTCACCGCCGGCAACGGTCTCATAATCAACCATAGTCGTGCATGATGTCCAACGTGCTATTGTATCATCGACGAAAGGAATAAGTCTGTTCTCCTGGAACTTGTAGACAACCATGACAACGCTCTCCTGGACATCGCTAACAACAATGCGACTACCCTGGGTTTGGAGACCAACAATCAGATTAGGGACAACTTCCGTTTGCGCCTTCCGAAGCAATTGTCGCATACCAAGATCGTAAATTCGAAGGTCTTTGCCAACACCAGCGAGAAGCCTTCCTTGGAATCCCAAGAGAGCCATAGGAGGTTCTTCCACCTTGGTCTTGTGGATAAACTCAATTTCTTTACCATCTTCGTGGAATCGATACACATGAATGAAACCAGCTGCAGATGATCTTGGGTTGACCACCATGTTTTGGCCTGTTCCCACCACAAGGAAAACTTCATCTTCTTGACTAGCAAATGATACGGTTGCAACACTGACAGCCGCCTCATTATCTTCAAGTTCAATCTTTTGTAGAACTTTTTTCTCGGTGACGGGATCAACGATAGAGATACAAGATGCCCAATAACCGTTTCCACGTGGATAACCAAACTCCTCTGGTGGAAGAACTTTAGCATCACCATTGACAACGCCAGTATCTGTAAGTAGCTTTGTTCTGACGGCAGGAGAGAGAACGTTGTTGTCAGATTCAATGGTGTAAAAGTATGGATGCTCAGGATGTCGAACAAATCGACGAGGAGTGTATGTGAGAGGTATTGACTCTTGAAGGAGATTATCTGTAAGTTTCTCAATTGAGAAAATTCTTGTGATATAGTTAGCCTCTGCTTCTCATAAATATGGGTGTATTGCATAGAATATTATAAGATATGCTCAGAAGGAACAATTGGAATAATGTTTTATTCCTCATTCGCCACATTGGACGTAAGAAAGTTTAACGATAAGAAAATCATCATAGCATCTTGGTTTTGGGAGATTGACTGTGCATATTGACGTACCTTAGGTTTTGACCTTGAATTCCAACCATGCCCTCGGTACATTGTTCACTGCTGAAATTCCATCCCCATTCTAGACCAGGGTAATTGAGAGGAGTGAGCATAAAGCCTTTGGTTACTGGATCCGAGTATCCAAGCCAAGGTCGAGAACTTAATGCAAGAACTGCAGTTTGGCCTTGTACCGAGACTCGGAAAAGTTTTGCTGGCTTTGGACCTAGAAAGCGTGTTCGTGTATCAGAAAGCTCGCCGGTGACTTCATCTAGGACAGTTCGAAGGTATACACCAGAGTAAAGACCAATGTGAAGATAAAGGGTAGAACCTCCCGAAGAAGAGTCTGCCATGGCCATAATTGAGAGAGCTGATGGTGCTGAGGTCAAAGCTTGCACCGATTTATTTTCGAGGGTGGAGTCTGGATCAAGACTCAAAATGCGAACAGTGGAATCATCACATCCAACAGCAAGAAACTGACTCCGGACACGACCCTCTGGTACCTCTCCAAGACTGAGGCAGGTGACCGTCCCGCTCATTTCTTTCTTTTCGTCATATTCGGCAAGAGATCCGTCCGAGTCCATTTCGAAGTACACAATTTCACCAGAGCTCAAAGCAACAGCGACTTGTCGCTCATTTGTAGTTGCGGCAACAATGGAGCGATGTTGGGGAGCAGCCCACTCATTGACACGGCGATCTGCACGGATATGCCTAATGCCTTTAGGATGAACCTGGATCAAACCATCTTCTCCAAGCTGCTGAACGGCCAACGTTGACGCGGACGACAGAAAGCCTGTATCAGTGACTTCTTCTACAGTTTCACCAATGCTTAAAACAAGCGTCCCATTTGAAAATGACAAAATAATGTATGCGTCAAAAGTATCTCCTCGCGTCAGCTTCGTCGTCCACACTGCGGATGGAATTCCGGGCAATTCGGACTCGACAATTTCGCTGACTTCTAAACCATGCTTCAATGTTCGGAATGTGCCTCGAGCACCAGTGCCACAAATCGAATAGATTTGTGGAGCATCTTCTTCTGTCAGATTCGCTACCTTACAATCCATCAATGGATTCATGGAATCAATACTCTCGACTAAACTCAAGTTCTCTGCTGGCCGAGGATGGAAGTAAACGGGCGTATAAGGAGCAGTTGGGTCGGTGGGGAAGTCATCGCTAACGAACTCTATCTCCTCGTCGTCGTCTCCAAGTTTCTCGAACTGATAAAATTGATGGTTCCCGAACTCACTTGCAACAAACAAGAATCCACTCTTCAGAATGCACAGACTTGAAGCTACTGGCACTGTGTCGAAATATTTGATCTTCAGGCGTTTAACTTCTGCTGTTGGCTGACCTTCGTCGTCCTCGACCATCTCTATCGTGATTTTGAATAGATCACCGTCCTCAGTCTGAAGAAGAAAGAAGAAAGCTCCCGCAGCACCTTTAAGTTTGTGCATTACACCAGCAACTATTGATCGCTTGCGTTCAGCATTTTCCGTCGCCCCCCGGCGCCGTGGAATGGCAACTCGGAAGGCTTCCTGATTCGAATGCCGATATGTGATATTATCTTCTCCACACACAAGAACTCCGCTCGGTCCATCAGTACCACCGGGCACTTGAAAAAGTACGGAAGCTGTTCGGTCTACCGGGTCTGCCCATTTGCGCACAACGTGGTTCAGCCCAAGATCCAATTCATAATACACCAGCGTTTTCTCTATCTCCTCGTATGCTTGGCCAGTGGGATCTTGATCTGAATCTCCGTAGTCTATTTCGAGAGCCGCAAAGACAGGATTTTGATAGCCCACATCCAACGCGACTAATGCAAAAACCAAGGTCTGAGGTTTATGTGCTTCCAATGGGGACGAAATAGTAAGTTCAGCTTGGGAGTTGCGATTAAGCACATATACAAGCTTGTTCTTCTCCACAGAAGCTGTCAAGCATGCGCGCCCTTTCGGGTCGACCGCTAGGTACTGTCCTGGAATGACTCTGCGAACGCCTGACTTTCCAAAAGTCTCGAGATGTAACCGGTTGAAGCGATTCTGCGCGGGCATGAATTCCACAATTGTGATGCGACCCGAATCTGAGGTGATGATAATGTAATCTGCATGGATCTTCTTTAGCCAAACTCTTCAAGGCAGTACAAGGGCTCTCGAATTCTTGTTGACGCCAACAATTCATGGTGGTGTATCGGGTGCTGCCAGCCATGCTCATCACTAAGTGGATTTCAAGAGGAGAGGATATTGAAGGACATACCCTTGTTACTGCCTGCTAGTCTGAAGGCTGCGATGGCTCTGATAATCCCAAAGACATCGTGCGAAAGAGCGGTGATGATTTTACCCTGTGAGGGATCTGGTCGGTGTAGAGTAAGACGAGAGCCAGAAGCAGTGACTATCTGTTGCTCTTTTGTCCCAGCAAATTGTCCCAAGATGGCCTGGGTGACAGCAGTTGGAGGCTGAACTGTCAGGGAGTACATGAACATGGACGAAGTAGTCGCCATGATGTTGGTCGCAGGAAGAGCCTGTCAAGCAACCGATCAAAAATGAAAAGTTCGCAATTGAGTACGCTCGCCACTCTCCGCTCACTTGTCTCTGATGGTTGGAGGTTGGGAGCTGGCAGCGCAGCTTGGGGTAGCTCACATTGAGGTGTTGTCGCAAAACGCGTCGAGTCCAGGGGAGGGGAAGCCGTGGAAGAAAAATTGAAGCTCCATCCGAGGCGGCTCGTCTAAAATAAGCACGGTCCACCCTTTTTGGCTGGACCTAACTGGACCTACTACAGTACAGTACTGATAGTACTATACTCACGCCATGAAGACAATATACTGAGCACTCCAGTAATCAGCTATCCTACGAAACAATACAGTCGCCCGCAGAGATGCGAATCTCACCAAGCTTCACCTGCCAAAAGTGCCTTCGTGCGCTAAAACACTCATCACATCCCACGCAAAGCTCGCTGAGCAGACGAACTTTCTCTTCCACAATCCACCATGGCTCAAGCCTACGAAGCTTTGCTCCAATGGGAGCTAGATCGTCGGAGAGGGTTTTGGGAAGGAGAGCGACATCTTCAGCTGCACAGTCACAGCCAAATGAGGCGCAAAGAGCGTTATTGAAACCCAACAACCTTTTCCACAAGTTCTCTGAATCGCCTTCTCCAGATATCAGAAGAAGAGCTGCATTCATGAGGCAGAATGCTTTCTGCCCACATCCCGATCATCGCCAGACTCGAATCCCAACAAACCCAGATGATCCCGAGTCGAGGAAATCTCCCACACAAGGATTAGCTCCAGCGCATGTCAATTTCGAGTGTCCGGATTGTGGCATACCAGTTTCTTGTTCGGAGGAGCATTGGGCGGACGACTACGAGTCACATCTAGAGATATGTGATACTTTGAGACAGACGAATGAAGATGATCACGATTTGCGATCCGGACGTTTCTTCCCAGAATTCGAGTATCCACCAGATCAGATTGAGGAAGCTATGGTGAACATGACGAATTGGGATACGTTTTTGTTCTCTAGAGAATTTAACGCCATCAATGACGAAAGAAGTATGCGACAGGCTACGAGATTATTGACCTACCCAGTCACAGTAGGTAGTGTTTTGCACGAGTTGAGTCCATATGACATTAGGAAAGGCGGTCGCCTGACAGTCGAGGGACTGAAGAGTTTCAGTGGTATGTAACCAGTCCGCTTGATTCGATGTCTGTCGATGCTAAAAGTATTCCCAGCTTTACGCTATACCCTTCATCCACCTCGGTCAGGTGGTGGAATGGATGTCAAGGGAATTAGACCAGCCCCACCCCCAGTTCGTATTTTCATCCTTGGAGCGCGAGCAGAATCTTCCCTTCCAAGAGAGGTATGGGTACAGTTGACACATCTATTTCCTCGAGTTGCCTTTCATCTTATATTTATTGGACCCGAGAGTATGACAAACAGAGACGCCGAATTTCCACTCCCCAAGCGGACTCCGGAAAACCCATTTGGAGCCATTGTCGAAGGCCGTCTAACAAGTCAGCTAAAAATCAGCACTTTTGTTGAGTATTATCATACACTACATAAAGCTGGCCACTTCTACCCATATGACCCATATTTCGATTGCTTTATGCTGTTTCATCCCGGACTTGGTCATGCTGCTAGTTCTCATGAGTGGAAAGAAACAATCCCCCAGTTGTTGGAGACCAAAGTTCCTATTATCGTTACCGGATACACTCAATTTGATATGGAACGAGATGTCAACTGGGTCAAGGAAACTGTCGGCGGAGAGATGGATATGTTGCTAGAGCCAGGTGAAAATCGTTTCAGAAGTCTGAGATGGGACATCAATGATTTGGACCCCCAAGACATCAGCTGTGGAAACTATGGGGTGTGGGCGTTTAGGGGCAAGAGGTAAATTCTTCATCTTCCTACACACTTTATGACACTAACAATATGCAGATATGAGACTACGAGGAAGGATGCTGGCGAAGAATAGACGCAGTATCACCTTTTTACGGGGGTTACAGTTGTGAATTAGAATCCACATGGTGAGTAGCAACTTGTACAATACAGAATAGAGAACTTGTATCATACCCTGTAGGATAAACGAGTATTTCCAAATTCGGTATCGTCAGATTACGGAAGTCGTATATACTGCAATCGCTCTTGGAAAACAGTTCCCAAGACAATTACAATGCTACTTGACATAAATGACTTAGGTTTCATACTGTACTTGTTGAGCGAAAGACACAATTGATTGATATTTACACTTCCACAGACATGCCGTCATACAGAGGCCAATCCCTGCAAAAATAATCGGAGCCGAGGCTTCTCAACTTCTTTCCAAGATGAGCCACGAAAAAAGGTAACCACAAATATATATACACAAGCAAAATGTCACTCCAGACAATTTATGTCACCCGGCACGGTGTAAGTAATCCTCTCAGCCCGTCAACTACCTATTAACCAGGCTGACATACCCTCTACTGCAGTTCCGTAGCAACTGGGTGGTAGACGCCAAGACTGGAGAATACAGCGCCTCGATCCCCTCCCCCACCGGCATCGCATCAGACCCAGCATTAGCAGGAAAAGGCGTGGAGCAATCCCACGAACTCGCTGCGCATCTGAAGACTCTCTCACCACCTATCGAGCGATTCTATTCCTCCCCATTCTACCGATGTATCCAAACTATCCTTCCCGCCGTGGAAGCCATTGCAAGTACCACCAGCGACCCTGAGACGAAGAAAATCCGCGGCGAGAATGGCATTGGCGAATGGTATGCATAAATACATTCAAATTTTCTCCCGATGGGAGGGAATATTGACATAAAATACAGGTACGGCATGGCGCGATTCGACCATCCATCCCCTGCCGAACCACAACTTTTAAAGAGTCTATTCCCACGATACGACTTGGAATACACACCCGTAATAAAGCCCAGCGTCAACGGCGAGACAATCAAGGAATTGCATGATAGAACGGCGTATGCACTACATCGAATCATTGAACAGAGTGATAAGGAGGGGGTAAAGGCCATTGTGATTTGTACACATGCTGCTACATTGATTGCTGTTGGACGAGCACTGACAGGGCGCATGCCGGAGGATATCGAAGAGGAGGATTTCAGACCTTTTACTTGTGGACTCACTACTTTTACTAGAGCTTCGAGTGGAAAATCTGAAGAGAGTAAACTTGGGAAATGGGAAGGCCCCGGGTCGGAGATTCCGGTCGTTGATTGGAGGGAGGGGAATGGTGTTGGTGGGGGATGGAAACTTGGGAAGAGTGGGGATTGTAGTTTCCTCAGTGGAGGAGAAGAGAGAGGATGGTGTGTTATCTTCTCTTTGCGTACTCCTTCATAATTCTTTTACTAACTTCGAGCAGGCGGTTTTCTGGAGACGAGTCATTCATCGCAGCTCCAGGGCAGGCTACTGAACTCGATGCGGGGTCTGGACTTGGTATCATCATAGAGGGGAAGAAACCTGGGAGTCCAAGATTATGATATAGAAAGGAATAGATTAAGACGATAGACTAGTTAGAATACCCCAGAATCTCTTCAACATTTTTAGATTGTCGTTGGCTTGTTGGCTAAAAAATACTCATCAGTAAATTGGTCCCAACAAAACCAAAGAAACGATGGACTCGCTCCGAAAAAACTTTCGGCAAGTCTGAAGGAGTGATATCGCACTCCTATAAGATAACTACTTTCGAGTGGAGTTTCCCACTTCCAGTATCCAAAAGTCCCAACTTCCTACTACAGTAGCAAGATAACTAGTTCAACAACCGTTTTATTCACTTGAGCTTGTATCAATTATCAATCTAAGAACCTACTAACTTAAAAGATGTATCTATTTAGACCATTTCCTCCATGAATATAGTCTCAAAATCAGGGCCAGCATGGTGCCACTTGAATACTATCAAACCCGATATCGTCATACGTAGAATCTACAGGCGAAGTATAAACACATGATTTGCTATGACCCAAAAATTATCAACCCTGCGAGTAAATCCCAAAAGAAACCTAACTTGATCAGAAGAACACAAAGAAAATCCAACAGCAGTCAGTCACTGCCAGTGTCTTTTTGAAAACCGCGTTACAATAGCCTATTTCATGAGATGGTTTCCTACTCAATACATGCCACTCACGTAGACAGCAACGGTATCCAAACAAAAGAGCAACGAAAAGGGGCAGTCTATTCCGTGACCAATATCTTGCTATATTTAAACTGCTTGTACATCTTTTAGCATGAAGCAAAAATGCAACAGCCAAGATGACGTGTGCTTTAATCTCAATAATCCGCGCACCAAGGACCAATGTCCTGTCTTTGCGTGCGTTGACTGACTAATTACAATACAATTGCGCCCGTCCCAAGACAGAAGACTTGGTGACAAACGTTATTCTGTACAATCGACCCTCTTCAGAAAACTACACCGGTCACCTTCCATGTCTCCCTGCCTGCCCTCCTCCTCCCTCTGAAACTCTATTGGAAAAGATTTCCAAAGATATCAGAACATCCAGGGGCCCGTCAGATCGTAATTCATCACACAATTCTAGCGGTGAGCAGCCAGGTGAAAATATACTGGTTGATATGTAAGGACGACGCCTTCAAAGTGAATACATGAAAATAGAAAAATTGTGCTCAGGAGAGCATGTTAGGGAGTTCAGTTGAACCAGAAGCCTTTTCGGCAATGGGAGAGGCGCTATGATCAATAACTCCATTATGTTGGTGGTCTAGGGCGGAACCAGAAAGAGGGCTTCCGCCATTGACAGATTTGGTTCGATCGGAACCCGGGGGCGTGATCCCATTTTGGTGTGACTCTTTTGGGATTATTCCTTGCTTTCTGCATAACTTCTCATAATCTGGCTCGTGCGGAGCTACGGGAACCAGCTCTCGCCGAGGAACTCGTTTATCATCAGAAGGAGGTTGGTATGAAAGTTTAGCCATGGGCACATCCCGCTGCTTGAAAAACAGACCGTTTTTGTATATTTTCGGCTGAGGGATGAACTTCTGCTTCGAATCATTCTGATCATAATCGAGATCTTCCATAAATCTGGGAGTTGGTGGAGGGTGTTTGAATGTGGTATCCAGCTCTCTGTAACTCACGAGCATTTCTAGATTGCGAAGGTGAGGGAAACTCGGTACAATGAACATGAACTCGGAAACCTAGGCTTCATGTTAGATGTATTCATCGCAAAAAGGGGTAACATTATATACCTTCACAAAGAATAAATCCATATCAAAAAAGAGCGGTCCGTTGTGTTCGCTAAAATTATGCAGCGGATCCTTAGGTGGTGTCATTTGCTTCTTGAGAAGTCCGCAAGAGTCGCCCTGAAGTGTATATAAAGGGCCGCAAACTTTCCACAATGCTCTCTTGGCGTCACGCCAAAGCGGGATTCGTTCCCAAGCAGTGTCTATTAGTCTGTAAGTGTGTGCTGGGTGGTTTAGATGGCGTAGGAGAAGACTTACATCTTGTCAAACTGAGATCCTTCTCTCCCAAGAGTAGCGCAACATGAGTGTTGAGCATCCACTGTTCCCGTCCGTTTTCCTGGCCGATGGCTTCCGGTCGAATAGAGTCATAACGGTAACCGTCGATCCATCTGAACATATGTGAAAATTGTTGCGCGTTCTCCACACAGTCGAACCATTGGAGTAAGCAAGGGAGCTTCGAGAGCCTTTCGAGCCGTTTCTGCTCCTCCATCTTGGCCCGTTCGATTCGCTCACGTTCTTGAGCAGCCGCCTTTATACGGTCTGAATCTTCACGCTTTTTTCTTTCTTGCTCTTGATAGAGGGTTCGAAGCTGCTGCTCCTCGGCTTCTTTTAGTTCCTGGATTCTCTTCTTTTCTGCTTCCTCGTTTTGGCGTCTCAGCTCTTCCTGGCGAGCGGCTTCCTCATGAGCTAAACGAGCCTTTTCTGCTTTCTCGTTGCGTTCTCGCTCCAATTCTTCAGCAGCTAGCTTCAGTCGAGCAGCTTCCTCCTCCTCCTCCTCACGTTTTGCCTCAGCCCTTCGGGCTTCTTCTTGCCTCAATTCTTCCTCTCGCTTAGCCTCCGCCTCACGTACTGCTGCCTTTTCTCGCTGTGCTTCTGCTTCACGCGCTGCTTCCTCTTCTTTCCTTTTCAACGCTCGTGCATTCTCTTTCTCTCGCTCCTTTTCAGCGGCTTCTACCTGACTTGTGCTGGTTGGCTTGTGCTTCTTGGGATGCGAGTCACCAGCGTTGGCGCCATGGTTGTTCGATTTTCCAGGACGGTTATGCGCCTCTGTATCGTTTGGGGTTGATTGTTTGCCTTCTTCTCCAGCTACGACTTGCTTCTTGGCAGAATGTGAAGCTTTAGACTTAGCATCTAAGCCTGACCTTTCCTTGGTGTCATGTGGAGGCGCATTTTTTACGGAGGAAGAACGAATATTTGACGATGACATTGTTGGATTTTCCGATTTCGTATCAGTAGCCGCATCGCCTTCAAGCTTCCTTTTCTTCAATGGCCCTCCTCCTGTGCCATATCCTGCTGCGACTTCTTGTAGACTGGATCGAGGTGGTGTTTCACTCTTCCTGGGCCTTTTCATGGGACTTTCGCCGCGAATGCTACTAAGTCTATCCTTCGAGTCATCTCTTTTGGTTGGTCGGGACCTCTCTTTATCCAATGAGATTTTGTCCGATGGCTCCGGCTCGTGGTGATTGGAAGTCGCCTTCTTTCCAGGTCGTTGAAGGCTGGGGCTCACTCGCCCCTCAGCTCTGTCTCCATGAGATTCCCCAGT
Organism: Hymenoscyphus occultus; assembly: GCA_900536445.1. Lineage (NCBI taxonomy): Eukaryota > Fungi > Ascomycota > Leotiomycetes > Helotiales > Helotiaceae > Hymenoscyphus > Hymenoscyphus occultus. The sequence goes on along the minus strand of UNPT01000244.1, from coordinate 56,672 downwards.
TGCTCGTTTCTCTTTCATGGAAACACTGGATGTCGATGAGCTGCCCTGGCTTGAGCGACTCCGTTTTTCTTCTCGTTCACGCTCCCGTTCGTGTCCAGTGATAAGTTTGCGCCGAGGTTTGTTTGGAGTAGCCGTCTCCGTTTCTGAGGCTAGACCAACTTCAGATTCCGATCGTTTTTGAGGTTTTAGCTTTGGGGGACCAAGTGGAGTACTTTCCGGGTCTGACACTACAATTGACGGCGTGCTTTCCTCTTTCCTTGGTCGCCCAGGACCTCGCTTTGCCTGGACAGATCCATCCCTACTTATGACACTGGAAGCACTTCGGTGGTGGCTACTCTTGCTCGTTTCATGATCTTTCGCTCTGGGGCTCGAAATGGTCCGTTTGTGTGGTCGATTATGATCATCTTTTCGGGGCAAGCGTTTGGCTTCTTTATCCGCCTCCCGCTGGAGCTTAGGAGAACGTAATTTGCCCGTTGATGACTTGTGTGATTTTTCATATCTCTCGAAAGCATCTTTCAAAAGCTTTTCCTCTTCCTGCCACCTTGGCCCCGCGCGAGCCTTCGCAATCTCGAAATAAGTCTGGCCTCCAAAAGTTCGGGTAGGGTTAAACTTGTCCTGGCTAAGAAATAATTCAATAATGCTGAGATGTGATTCTCGTCCAATCGCTGTAAGAAATGGGGTAGCTTGCTCCTCATCGGGGTCGGGATCCGGATCAAAATTAGGACCCAAACCCAATAGAATGTTGACGACATCAAGATGACCACCTTTTGTCGCAAGAAGCAGAGACTTAGTATCGTTCAGGTGGGGATGGACTTCCAATACACGCGCCGCAGCGTTTACGTCACCTTCCTTAGCAGCTTTTCGAAGTTCGTTCACATCAAGACGCTGGTAAAGTAGAGCGTCACTAGTTTTGATCGACCTAGCGTTTCCTCTCCGACTGGCGTGTGGTTCCTGTGCTGGAACCGACGGGCTGTTACGGGGACCATCCTTCTCATGAAAATTGCGATTTTCTGAATTTTCCATTGAGGGTTCGTCTTCTGATAATCTCCGGGCATCTCGATTGGTCTTTTTGGCTTCTGTTATGGCCAATCTTATTTGATTGGCTTCCTCTTCGTCGTAATCATCTCCTTTTTCCATCTCAGTTACAAGATCGAGGGGCTCATCGCCATGACGGTTGGGCTTGTTGGGATTAGCTCCCGCGTCAAGAAGCAATCTAACAACCTCGACATGTCCATTCTCAATTGCATCATGAAGTGGTGTATCCTTCTGATCATTTGTAACATCGACGGTGCAATTCTGCTCCAATAAAAACTTGACAACATCGGTATAGCCATTGATACTAGCAACATGTAGTGGTGTATTTAGGGCATGGTCCGGTTCATTCAAATCCTGTGGTCTTTCTGTATATCTCTGTATCGCACCATCCACTTTACCACTAAGACATGCACGTGCTAGAAGGGTTTGGCCAGACGAGTTAACATGTTTCTTATGCGGTCCTAATTTGACAGGAGATATCGTAGAGTCGCCCGTGGGAGGTGCCGGGATGTTTCGCAATGGGCGTGAGCTTCGAGGATGGGGAGTTGCACTTTCGGAGGATTCGTCGGAATGATACTCGGTGGACTGTAGAGGAGCTGGAATACGCTTCTTCTTGCTACTTAAGCTATGGGTGTTTTTGGAGGATACCTGGCTCGAGACACTTCGACGATGTCCTGCCCCCCGAGGCGGCGAATCCGACCTCGTACGTTTTCGCGAGTTTGTGTCTGTACTCAACCTCGACTTTTCACGTTGCCTGACTTCGAGTCGTCCACCAGCCTCTTCATCGCCAGAATACGACGCATGGTTCTTACCGCGGGAGATGACACGGTCGACGGATTTGGCCTGGTGTCGCGCTCCAGGCCCTGAACGAGGAGAGGGTGATTTGGATACTTCTGAATCAGAAGCTGCAGGTTTTGATAATGAAGCGCGTCCAGTTGCTGCTGGTGAGGTTGGTGCTGAACTTAAGCCACTAGAATTTCCTTGATGCGCAGGATCGTCTTTTATACTCGAGTTCTTGGGTCGTTTCCTTTTGCCCAGTGACGATATCGAAGTTGCTGCTGCATTGAGCTCGGCTGATTTATCTCCCAACACAGATCGTGATTGAGTCAACAGGTCTAGGGCAGCCTTACCACGCGCAGCATGACTACGGTTACCTCCCTCACTCTTGGTTTCGTCTCCATCGCTATGGTCCTCATGCTTGATGCGTTTCCGTATCTTGGATGGCGAGTAGCCATCTTTCCCGGGAAGCACGATCGTTTCGGCTTCAGAGTCGCTTTTCGTGCCATCATTTACACTGGCATGCGTTCCGTTCGATGGTTCCTCATCCACGTCCATAGGATCGAGGCGGGCGATACCAGGCGGCGATGAATGAAAACCATTAGATGTGTTTCCTTCTCTGTTCTTGGCCTCGTTGACACCCGTTTCGTCGCGATCAGGCGAGGCGGGATCTTTTGCTGGGACAGCTCGCGCGCTTTTGGAATCGTCCATCAATCCTACCCCGAGTGTCGCCTTGTCCACCACATCTTCCGAATTGTGCTTGCTGGGAGACACTTTGGAAATGTCGAGAGGGACGGACAAGGAGGGTCATCCGTGTCCTACGAAGCCTGGGGCGAAGTGACTACGATGCGCGGTGCGCGGGGGGTCGTCGCTTTGTCAGTCGTCGCAGGATACGTTTCGGATGGCCTCAATGGGACATGTAAGGTTAGATGCGTGGGAGTGATGGTGGGCAATGTTGGTGGTGAGGCTATCGAGGTCGTTCGTTAGTGGGTTCTTAGGTGGTGTTTGGTGTACGAGGATGAGTATGTAGAGGTTGAGCGGGAGTTGGAGGTCTGTGGTGTTCTGACAACAATTGGGGGCTTGTGTGGGAACTACGGTTCGCCATAACAACACCTCCACCACTCCACTGCCACCTTCGAATGATTTCGACGAGTACGAGCACGAGCACTCGCTGCAGCAACTTCACCACCTCGCGAGGTTTGACGGATGGCCGGGGTCTTTTTGGAGGAGGAAATCAGTGAATGATTTCGACTTGAATTTTGTGCGCCCTTCCTGTCCTGGGATTCCATTTTCCCCACGCAGCTGTTGTGATCGAGCCAGTGGCGGCAAACCAACCCAACCCACTTCAGTCGGCAGTGGAGGCGAAATCATTGTATTGACCAGTCATCTGGGAAGAGGTTGCAGTTCCATCAATGGGATAGAGGCCATCTGAAACCGCCTACTTCAATTGCCCACGACTTGCCCAAGGCTACCGGGAACTTCCTGAAGAGTGAATAACTGAGGGGGCATACCTCAAGAGAGTGGAACATCTCCAACCAAAGGCTGATCCAAAAGCTGGACCACAAACTAGACAAAAGACACCTTGACTCTTCCCAAGAACACAACATATAACCCTCCTCGTCACGATCATCATGTCGCCTTCAATTAATCTACCGGTTTGTCTTGAAGACGCAAGAATCAAGGTTCTTCCTACAGCCGCCTTTTACATTTCCGACTTTATATCTAAGGAGGAAGAGGAAGTGCTGTTGGGCAAGGTATTCTCTTGCAATACTACCCTGTGAGATCAATAGAACTAATGCTCTGAAGATACAGACTGCCCCGAAGCCAAAATGGAAAGTCCTCTCACACAGACGCCTCCAAACTTGGCCTTCTGACCTCACGAAAAACAACAGCCTGCTTGATAGCCCTCTTCCAGGCTGGCTTCGTGACCCTGTTGCTTCCCGTCTCCTCGAATGCCCCATGAATATGTCAAATATGAAGCAGCACATATTTTCTGATAGCCCCCATGGTGGACCAAACCATGTTCTTATCAACGAATGTAGGTGCATTCTGATTTGAGAAAGTCTATCATTTCTCTCCCTTACTCCTTTGAGCATTTGTTTTTTGTTTAATTCTTCGCATTCTTCATTTTGAGCTTTTCATGAATCTGCTACTGAAGATTGCTAGATCAACCAGGAGAAGGAATCATGCCTCATAAGGATGGAGCTGCGTATCATCCTGTGGTCTGTACCGTCAGTTTGGGTTCTAGTTTGACTCTTGAAATATATGAAACCAAAGATGACGGAACCAGAGAAACAACACCAAAATTTCGTATTCTCCAAGAGCCGCGAAGCTTGCTTATCACCACAGGAGAACTCTACACGGATTACCTTCACGGAATCGCTGAGATTCATGAAGACGTGGACCTTGATCATATCACAATCGCAAATTGGGACCTTCTTCGGTCACCAGAGATATACAAACAGGGGAATTTTCAGCGCTCGACAAGGACAAGCCTCACTTACCGAGATGTAATCAAAGTATCTAAGCTTGGGGCTAAGTTTTCCATGTTTATGGCACGTTAAACCTCCATATTAGTAGATATATGGTATCATTCTCCAGCGACCAGCAAGCTTTTTGGAACCAAACTTCTGAGCATACCATTTTCTGGTGGAGTCAGCGGTGACGGCCAGATTCGATACCACAAATGCGAGACCTGCGAGCACCGTTCCATTCAAGAACTTTCCATCAGGTGCGGCGGCAATGGCAATTGCAAGATATATGAGACATTCACATGCATAGTGTGGGGTGACCGTCGATTTGAAGAACGGATGTTGTGGAAGGCTGTACTTTTTCAGGCTGGCGAGATGTTTGTGGCAGATGTGCTGCACAATAGAACCGTAAGCAAAGAGAGGGATTGCAATTGTTGCCCTGATTGAGGGCCAGGAGATCCTCAGTGATTCAAAGGGCCTAGGTTGTTCCAATGTTGCTGAATGGATTAGCTACCGATGAACAATGAAGAGACTAGGACCTACGTATCCCTTCAATCCAGACCGCAATACTAATAAAGAAATAATACCCAAGTCCTCTATACCACATGTTAGTCTGAAAAATGGGTTCCATTTTGATCTGGCACTCTGATTGTGGAGGGAGGCACCTACGCTATCCACAAACCAAACCACATTTTTGCCCGACTTGGTTTTGCGAAGATGATCGATTCATAGAGCCTTCGAGTACCTTGAACTGCCATCAAGAGCCATGCGATAGACAATTGTTGAATTGTCATGGCAGTTCCGGGCTTCTGGGCCGCGGAAAATGCTAGAAATCGAACAACTGGACCTTGAGTGTAGATCTGGAATGCCCAAAAGATAGAGGACATAACCGAAAATATGTAGTAATGAATGAACCACGAATGAGGTACTTGAAATGAAGCGACAAACTCGAGATAATAGTTGAAGTCTACCTTTTGGTTGCTGGCAGCAGCAACTTTGTTGCTTGGGTCGTGTCTTCGAGATCCGTAATTCATGATATTTTTCCTAAAAGAGGGGAAAAACACACCACCTATATCAACTGCTGTTCCCAGGGCGAAGAAGACCTTGCAAACGAGAGAGGGATCCATTACGTCTTTTCAGGCGTTGAATGGTGACAATTGTAACTGACCATAAATTTATACTGTACCTGGGTGCTGTACATCATCCCCATGCCGGAAAGGGTTTAGCTCAGAGTGGCCAGTGCGTCACCAAAAATGATGCTGCACCGAATTCCAAAAAGTGTATCAATAACCCCACATTCCGAGGATTCAGCAAGTCTTCTGCGGCGGCTCAACCAACCCTACAAACCCAACGTCAACTCACACCCGAAAACCAAATCAGAGCGGTATCCTCAAAATCAGCAGTCATGTCTACTACCGTGGAGAAGGTGTGTCTTTCTCCTTCATGTTTCAATGGAAGTTTGCTAATGCCCCGCCACAGATCAAGGCCATCGAGGAAGAGGTACCGACCCCCCCTTCTGAAGCCTGTAATATATCGACTCGCATATTTTGGAAACGACGAATTATAAGAAGTACACAGAGTAGATGGATGAATGCTAAAATATCTCAGATGGCCAAAACCCAAAAGAATAAAGCGACATCCTTCCATCTTGGTCAACTCAAAGCGAAACTTGCGAAGCTGAAAAGAGAACTCTTGACACCTGCAAGTAGCGGTGGTGGGGGAGGATCGGGATTCGATGTTGCTAGGACTGGTGTGGCAAGTGTTGGCTTTATAGGATTTCCTTCAGTGGGGAAGAGTACGCTGATGAGCAAGCTCACTGGACAACACTCTGAAGCCGCGGCATACGAGTTTACGACATTAACAACAGTGCCTGGGCAAGTGCTTGTCAATGGGGCCAAAATTCAAATGCTGGATTTACCAGGTATCATCCAGGGAGCAAAGGACGGAAAGGGAAGAGGTCGACAAGTTATTGCCGTTGCGAAAACTTGCCATCTTATATTTATCGTTCTCGACGTCAACAAACCACTTACAGATAAGAAAATTATCGAAGCAGAGTTGGAAGGTTTTGGGATTCGGATAAACAAGTCTCCCCCAAATATTGTTTTCAAAAAGAAGGACAAAGGCGGTATCGCTATCACCAATACTGTACCTCTGTCTCATATCGACCATGACGAAATCAAGGCTGTGATGGGCGAGTACAAGATATCTTCAGCCGACATTGCCATTCGTTGCGATGCCACAATTGACGATCTCATTGACGTTCTGGAGGCGAAAAGCAGAAGCTACATTCCAGTCATCTACGCACTCAACAAAATAGACGCCATTTCGATAGAGGAACTAGACTTGCTGTACAGAATTCCGAACGCATGCCCAATCTCTTCCGAGCAAGGCTGGAACATTGACGAATTGCTTGAACAGATGTAAGTTATTTCAAAATATTGCAATTGTCACAATTGCGAGTCTTGACCATGTGTCACGCAACACACCTTACGTTAAGGTCCCTCGTTCTCTGGGCGTCGTGACTATTACGGTGGTGGATGTGGGTTTTTGCATTGGCTAATATGTTGTTAGGTGGGAGAGATTGAATCTTGTGCGAGTTTACACAAAGCCCAAGGGCAAACTACCCGATTACACATCGCCGGTAGTGTTACGGTCCACAAAATGCACAGTTGAGGATTTCGTAAGTAGTGTCACCTGTCTCTGAACACCTTGTGCCTTGTTACTGTTCTGATGGAGATGGCCCTTAGTGTAATGCTATTCACAAAACAATTGTGGATGATTTCAGGCAAGCCATCGTTTATGGAAAATCCGTGAAACATCAACCGCAGCGAGTCGGTCTTAGCCACGAGCTTGCAGACGAGGACATCAGTAAGTTGGGAAGATGAAATCGCTATATTTGAACTCGATTCTAATATCAATAAGTTACCATTGTCAAAAGATAGATAGTTTGGGCTTCGGGGCGACGGAGAAGAACATCAATTTTGGTAAAATAAAAGCAGCTACGCTTGTGCCAACACCTACCCAGGCCATCTAAAACGGGTCCAGTGGATTACATGGAAGAAGCAGGTATCGCCCAAAAGTGGTGGCAGCACTAAGGGTGTCTCCAATTTGGACGAGTGAATGTTACAGTGGTTTGTTACCAAAGATCTAATCCTAACAATTACAGTAGGGAGCTTGCGCTTTGCGATTTCCAGCTGAGGGAAAGTGGGGGAAAATGGTTATACACTCGATCAGAAATAAATGACTATCGCCGATTATATTTGGCTATTATACCTGTCGAGTATCGCGTTTGAACATACGAACCCCACGATATTCTCTTCTATTCTTCCGTCACTACGCCAGCAGGTTGTGATTTTCAGCGAGCCTGGATCTATTGATTCCAGCACTTTTTAATTCAGCTATTTCCATGGTTCTCAAAAGGGACTGGATAGTTTGGTTTATCAGTATCATTTTCCTTTGATAAAAAGACAATCTGTACTTGGCAATTCCGACAAAAAGTCTTGAAGATACAATATACGCAAGCTGCCGACTTTTTCCATCACGGATCACGGCGCATACTTTGAATTACGAGAGCAGCCCACACACGGTTGCCCATAGAAAGATTCTTCGGGTCATTGGCACCACGCTTTTCTTATATAAAGTATAGATATACACGAGCTTTCCCTCTAGATCCTGATACATAGGTTGTTCTCTCCAGCGGTTTACCTTTCATACGTACAGCATCTTTCAAGGTTTCTACCCCAGGAAATAAACAGCTGCATTCTGGTGGAGACGCCGGGAACAAAAGAATTATTTCCCCACTCGATGAAAGCCTGAAGGAGATTTGATGAGTCGGAAGATTGCGCACGGACAGCAGAGATTGGATAAGGAGAAAAGCACCAGGAAGAGGACAAGAGTCCAGGGACTTGAGGAGGGCTGCATTGAGCTTGCCGCGCTTACTCACTTACACAGCAAAAGCAGCGAGGATGCATTCTGACAGGGAGTCCCCATTTTGCCTATTCACGGGCCGGGTTGACGAAAAATGCGGGAAATTCTGAGCCAATCGATCCGAAATTCCTCTCCAAATCCCTAATTCGACCGAAGGTTTTCACGTTGACCTTTTAAAAGTGAGCTCTTGCCGCCGAACTCAATGCCGTCGAATGACATCTTCGGAGTCCGGCATCTGCAAGCAGAGGGAAATTTGGAAAGATCGAAAGGCGAGGGCAGAGAACTCCACTGGAGCAAGCAAGTGGGTCTGAATCCACGGATGGCCCGCCAGACGGCCTCGTCTAATCCATGATACCTGGCGATCGATCTGCGATGCATGGACTCGAAAACACTGTTTTTCAAAAAAGTCCCGAAGGGATCGTTGATCGTTCGCCTCATTGAGAATCTCGCTGGTGTTTTGAGACGATTCCCAGCATATCAAGGCCTCCCATCTGGGCCACCGTCACACGATGAAGCGCGGTTCCTGCCAGAAGAAACACGCCATTAAACGCTTCCGAGCTCGTGTTTCGATGCCTCGCCGCTTACTTGCAAGTGCAGCATCTCGTAGTCGAGATGGCGGAAATGGCGCTTTTTGTCTTTTTCATGGCGGGGTTCTTTTTGCTGTTTTGGTCTCACTACTCGAGTACTGTCTATTGTTTCTTGAAACGTCGGCTTCGTCTCATTATCAGTAATAGCTGGAGATCTTTCGTTAATCACTATATATTAGAGTGTTCTTGACTAGTGTTTGCAGCTACTGTCATGGCTTATTGGATGGGGATCGGATACGGCTCTCCAGAGCGAACCACCACCATCACTACCTACAGGAGAAAAGAGAAAACCCTTCCGGGACATGAGACGAAAACCAAGGACAGTTCTTCATTGTCATCAACAAAGAGGATGTTCTTCTATCCAATTGTCTATGGCTATCCTCGCCCCGGTATAAAATCAGCCAACCTTCAAAGCCGGGAGTGATCCCATAGGCCTTCAGGACTGAGTGAAAGTCTGGGAAGACAACACCGGCCGATGTTGGGTTGGACCAAGCCTCACGAATCAAGAGTTGGATGTGCGACGCCCACGACGCCATACCAAGGAACAAGGCACCTGGGGATTTTTCGTCTTCCTCCTCCTACTCGATCATTGACGAGAATTCTGCTATTGGCCCAGCCACCATTCTCCCGGAGTCGACGAATATCGTGCAGAAGCAGGAGCCGGCCGGCAGAGAAAACGAGGCGAGAACTTTGTATGGAGGACAATCCTCGGGTTTTGGGCGGCGACCTCACTTGACCTGGCCGGTACCAAAACATTGCCATTGCATTGACGGCAATTGGGAGGAAGAAGTATTGGCTAGGTTCCTCGCCGCAGAGAGTCCTCTCTGGGAGCTGTCAACGTCCAGCGTCAATACCACACACAGCTTAAGCGATGGGCGAAGCTGTTTCATCATTATTTTAAGTCCAAAAGGCAAGGCTAGCGCAGCAAGGCAAAGCAAAGCCAACCGGCAGGCAGGCAAGCAAGCAGACCACGGCATGTCATGGCGATGTCATTATTCCAACCTCATGAATCCATGGTGGATGATTGTTCGCGTACGTTTGAGGATTTGCAGGGCCTGGGCAATCGCGAGGCGGCCAAAGCTGTCGGCAGTGGTGGTGCACTGAAGTCTTGAAGGCTTGGGCTTGGGATAGGGCGGCGGCGATGGTTAGGATGACAAGACAAGCTTGATTGTTTCGGGGAATGCTCCCGCTATTTGGCCGCCCGATTGGGGGACCTGACCACTGTACGAACCATGACATGCCTGGGCCGGCCTTGCCCAGGGGCAGCTCGGTGCAGCTTGTTGTTGCTTGTTGCTTGTCAAACTGAGCGAGGGCGAGATCTGCTGATGACCGAGCCCACATCTACACCCACGTCTACACCCACATCGGACTGGACTGACCGGTCACTGACTGCCCTGAGCGTACCTAAGCTAAGGTACTTCGTAGAAGTACGGAGCACACGCACTGGTAAGGTTTGCGATCATGCTGCTGGCAGCTGTGTTCAGGCTTAGGCTCAGGCTCAGGCTCAGGACATAGATGCTCTGGAGGTCTCTGAGAAGTTGGCTGTACAAGTACTTCGTATGCCTGGGACGAAGTACTTGTAGAAGGACTTTGGTAGAAACAAGAAACGTTTTTTTTATGGCCTGGCTCGCGTACCACTTCAGGCTGCCCGTACTCCGTACGAACTGGTTGATGCCATGCACTCCCCTGCCCTGCCCTGCTCTGCCATGCAGCATTGTTCGTTCAGTTGCGGACAGTGCAACTCTCCCTACCGAGTATGAGTACCTAGGTAGGTACTTCGTGCCTCTCGAGTAATTTACATAGCTAGGTATATACGAGTATGTAGAGCATACTCGTACATCGTATATATCCGACAGATCTATAGCGAGAATACTCTGTATGTTCTAACTTTTAACTAACTTTTATATACTACTCGACTCCTCTCTGAAGTCGCAGTGCCTAGGTAGCAGTACTCGTAGCACTCTACCTACTCTCTCCTCTCCTCTCAGGCCAAAGCTCCTATTCGCCCCCCTTGTCCTTGCGCAGCTCGTATGAGTACGGACGGGTTGAAAGCTGCTTTCCATTTTCCTGCCCTCGACCGCTGTCATCGGTGGTGGCCCGCATGTCTACCCGTTGAGCCCCGATATCGTTGTCGAGTCGAGTCCAGCGTTGCTTGGCCTGATGCGGATCTGTGGTCTCTGAGTCTGAGTCTGAGTCTGAGTCTGAGTCTCTGTCGACAGTCACTAAAAGGTCTTCCTCTTCTTCCTCTTCCTCCTCTTCCACCTCTCTCTCTCCTCCCCGTCCAGGCTGCTGAGAGAGACTCGTCTCCCCATCACCAGATTGGCTCTCTGACGTCCTCCGAACCTTCTGCCCTCTAATTTGAACCCAAACCCCCCCGAGCCTCCCCCCTTTCGACCCCTCTAACCTTCTTGGGCCTCCCCTCCGTGGAGACCCTCGTTCGCCCCCTGGTCAACCGCGCCGTCCCATCTCTCAGCAGCGAAACAAGCGGCCAGTCCCAGGCCCTGTGGCAGGAGCTTCACAAGATCGAAAAAGGGCACACCCACACCCACACCCACACTCACACCCATACCCACACCTACACCCACACCTACACCCACACATACTCCGCATATCATATGTAGCTGTCTCCCTGCCTGCTGCTCCTGCACCGCACGCTTTTTCACCCTCCACCTCCACCACCGTACCATCCATCCCATCCCATCCACCTGCACCCAGCACCCACCAGCTCAGGCCACACACCCATTGCTAAACCCCCCTCCCGCAGACGACCATCGGCGACGCGCTCATCCCCATCCCCATCCCCATCCTGATTCCTCTTTCCAGACCCCCATCGAAGACCTTTCCACTCCCTCGGTCGTTCATTTCTGTGTGTTGGCCTGGTCTCCTCAGCGAGATCCATTGTTCCGTGGATTCCAAGTTCGAAACTCGAAACTCGAAACTCGACCCCAAAGTCCTGGGCTTTGCTCCTGCGGCCGATTCCAACGCGCCTGCAGCCCTCCAATCCAGGTTTGAACGCATCTGCAGGAACCACGGCTTATCTTTCTACCATGCATGCAGAGGACCGACATTCGTAAGGACTGCGCACTTTCTTAGCCAGGAGAGGATAACCATTGCTCTCCAAATCCAGCCTGGTTCGGTGCTCGAAGGAGCCATTAATTCAATCGTGTAATCGGCGTCGCATGGGAGATTGGGAGCCGAGCGTTCTTCATCCAAAAATGCACGATTCTATGATGGCGCAAATCGCCATGGACGAACACCACAACAACGCTGGAAATGAAAACGGCTTTGGCAATAATGAAGGATGGGTGGACATCAGTCACAGCTATAACTCGTCACAACATCAATCGCCAATATACGAGCATGGAGGGTTTTCATTTATGCAGCCAATTCAACCACACCATGGAATTCCATCCGAGTCAACATTCAACACACAAAGAATAGCACCACATCAACCCACCCATTCTCTCCAGTCGCATCACCAGTTGCAGCCTCTCATCATGCCTACTCACCCAACTTGGCCCAGTATGTTGACAAATCCAGCAAGCTATTCAGCTCCTCCAGTCGCACTACCCCCAGCATCTGCTCCTCCCGTCGTGAAAGCGAATGGCAACAAGCTGCCAGGTGCTCCTACTCCAACCCCCAGGAAAACTTTGACCGACAATGATCGAAGGCGGATGTGCCAATATCATGAAGAGAACCCTACGGTAAAACAAACGGAAATTGGAGGTATGGCCGAAATTCTCTCAAACTTTAGCGAGATCCTTTACTAAATCACTTTACAGCAATGTTTGGAGTGGAAAGAAGGTGATTCAAGCGAGAAGCGTTTGATCTTCTATTGCTAATATCATGTTTACAGTACTGTTTCGAAAGTTCTTCGTCAGAAAGAAAAGTATCTCTTTCCTGAAGATAGGAGTCTATCTCCAGTGAAGCGAGCGAAAGGGAAATTTCCAGATATTGAGCGCGCGCTTTCAAACTGGGTCAGGAACAACATGAAAAAGGGGATTCCCTTGACAGATGCTTCAATCAAAGAACAGGCGCGATTTTTTGCCACCACAGTCGGAAATGATGAGAGTAACCTTAAAACCAATAGCGCTAGCTGGCTCGAAAAATTCAAACAAAAGAATGGAATTGGTTCAGGGCGGCTGTCGCGGAGGGCATCAGAAACCAACATCTCTGACACAGGATCACTTAATCCAGAATCAGCAGCAGCGTCGGCATCTCAAACACCTAGCGGTATATCACCAACATCGCCCATTGGTTTACCTTCGCCTTCCCCTCTATCCGCAGCTAAGAGTCACGACGATTTGAAGTCTGAAAGCATCAATAACTACTTGGAATTTGGACAGGGACATGGTAGCTACCGGCACTCAAATTCTCAAAGTACTGCTTCCTTATCAAGTGCTTTCACAGATTCACAAACTCCATTCTCAGCGGGAGCTACCAGTCCGACCACTCCGTTTTCATTCTCTCCCGAAAACAATTCCAGCTCTTGGATGCCATCGCAGCAAGCTCGGCTACCTCCACCTGGGAGTGGGTTTCAACGACCCCGAAGTCAAACATTTCCTATGCTTGGGATTGATCCCTCATTCGTTGCGCAAGCCACAGAACCGCTGACGCCCAAATATATGCCTGTCACAGAACCTTCTTCAGCATTAGACTCACCAATTAGGGAAATCGGTCCTCCGTATGGTATGGATTCCGCTGTATCTTCACCGCCATTACACCATCGCAGCAGTGATGGTTCAATGGCTCCACCGTCTTCAAGTACTCCGATCACCGGCATGCAGTCCCCTCATGGTTCCTCCGCACCTAATTCTCCCACGCAGGACGACGCCCGAAGAGCTCTGGATACGTTGTTGAACTTCTTCAACCAAGCCCCGAACGGATTGGTCGATCAAAACGAGTACATGACAGTCTTGAAGCTAACGGAGAAGCTACGCATTCAGAGCAATACTCCACTTCCAGGAGGACTCCATCGGATTAGTGAGCAAGAGACGGAGCCAACTCTGGCGCCCAAAATCGAGCAGTCCATGAGCGCAGGTTGTTAAGCGCTCTGCCATCGAGGCCCCCACCCAAAACAACCCTTGTATATCTCGATCCCAATTCATTTCTTCGACCATGTGTTCTTTATCAGCAGCAGCATCCAATTTCGGTACATTCATCACGGCGTTCTTACCTTGATCCTTCTATATTCAATTCTTGTACAGCGAAGAAAACGACGCTCGAGCGTCTGATTATCGTTTCCCCAATATATACCATCATATTCGTAAAAAACCACCCTCATCTAGCTATATCCTCTGATCATCTATCTACTGTATCCTCCCATTATTCTCCGTTTTTTCGTCTGTGTGCCTTGAAAACACCAGATCAACTTTTGAAGAAGAAAGCCAACCAAAACAAAACAAGAAATTACCTCCTTATACCCCCGATACAGCATTCATGCCGCTCACGCGGATATTGTCTCCACCTTTTTTTTCTCTTCATGCTGATTTCTTTTGGTTTCTGGTTCACCTTTTTTCCTTCTTTCTTCTTTTATTTTATTCGTCGTTTGGGAACCCCTTCCTCCATTTTTATATATTCCATTCATGGGGTTTTCTTCTTTCTTTTATGGGTCTTTATATATCAACGGATAGACCTCCAGATCCGGACACGAGTCGACTTCTTTTGCCATCTAGCTCTTTTTTTACGTTTTTTGGTTTTGTACTTTTTCTCGATGGATACCTCTTTGGCTTTATGTGTTGCTCGTTATCCTTTTCTGCTCCTGTATTTCGACCTCTCTGTTTTTTTTTTTTTGTGGTTTTCGGAAGGAAAACTAACTTATTTCTTTGTTTTCCTCCCATGGTTCTACGTTTCTATGTCTGGTATGTCTTCTATGTCTTCTATGTTTCGACATGATGAGCCTGGCTTGGCTGGCTTTGGGTGATGGATAGCGGGCTGGAGGGAATGGGGTGGGGATTAGGATCCTCGGATCGATCGGTCAGTTATCCACATACACATACACACACAAGGGTCTTTTGAAGCCTATCCTATCCATCCGTTCATTCATGTGGTCTAGTGAAGGAAAGGGGGATGGACAAACATAGGTGGAGCAGCTTGGTTCGGGTATCATACGTGTTGCTATGGGCTGATTTGGGCCGGGACTCCGCTTAGCTTAGCTTAGCTTGTCCTAGCTTTACCCGGATCTAGCTAGTCTCTTGGGATAGCCGGAATGTTTTTCTTTTTCTTCTAGAAACAAACACAAGGAAATGAAGGATATGAGATGAAAAGATACAGACAGACAGATATGGAAATATAAAGATACTGATTATGAGAAATACATAAACATACAGAGAGAGATAGAGAGAGAAATATGTATGAAGTGAGTATAGTATGTATATATGTATGTAAATCTTATGTATGTATGTATGGATGTATGTCCATCCACACTATCAACTTCCCATGGATATCCAGGATGGGGTTTATGTCACGTACGTATCGCGTATTGGGTATTGCGTATTGCATGGCTCCTGTGTAGGAAATTGATGGATGGATGGAGAGAAGAAGAGGACCTAAGGTGAGGGAGAGAGGGAGTGTACAGTACAGACAGTAGGTAAGATTACTTGATTACATGTTCATGATGTCTTCAGATCTTGAAGATATCCATCATGGGTGAGACTTACAGGTAATCGCTAAGGAATCAAAGTAAAAAAATGGGGGGTATATTTACTAAAAGCAAGCAACAAATAAAAACTAACTAGCTAAGTTAACTAAGCAAGTTAACAACCTCGAGTCACCCATGTAACTTAACTACCTCCTCATACAACCTACAAAACCCAGCTCTTAACACTCAAAGTCAAAGTCAAACTCAACAACTCAACCTCTCCTCCAACAACTCCTCCACCCCCTTCTCCCCCATCTCGGGCATCAACCGCACAACAACCAGCTCCACGACTGAGTACAGGAGATGCTTATTACAATACGAATCTGAAAAGACATCCAAGACCTCCTCGACATCCGCGATCTTCTGCTCCTCGTCCGAGGTGCCGAAGTAGAGCGTTTGGACCTTGAGAGGGACGAGGGCGAGGAGGGCGAGTGCGCATTTTCGGCGTAGGAGGAGGGCTTCGGCGGGCGAGGGGATGGTCCGGGGGGGAGCGAGGGTGTTGTTGGGGAAGAGGGTGGTGCGGAGGGTGAGGAGGAGGGTGGGGAGGCGGGTGCTGTCGAGGATGTGGGTGTGGATTTGGTGGGAGAGGATTCTGTGGGAGGGGATGAGTTAGCTGGCTCTTTCGCTGGGTGAGGGTCGTTTGGCGGAGACCGGTATGAGATGCATGATGATGGGAAGTGGCTTGGCTTGCTCTGCCCTTGGGGGTTTGGAGTGCTGTGTAAAGGTAACGGTAACATGAATACGGTAAGAATCGTTTCGACTTTTGGAAACTTGTGATAGGACGGGATAACCACACTCGAGGATCCTCAAAACAGCAAGTCATTCCGGCGATGGTAGCGAGAAAAACAGGGGAGAGTGGTTTGGGTGAGATGCAGACAGTTGGTGGCATGAGGCGAAAACGACAACGACTGGATAGGAATCAACGAATATGTTTTCGTGCTGATATCATGCGAGGCATAGGCAACTGGATAAGGCGAGCCCCTTGTTCCCAATAGAGCCGGGCGCTTAAAAGGGGGCCGTTGTAGGGCGCTGCCCGCCTCCCCCACAATTTGATTTGTGGTGGTGCAGTCAACAGGGGACGAATCGAAACATTGGAAAGGATTGTGAAATATTAATTAATGCGGTCATCTGCATCGGCGAAGAGAAAATGGATCAATCGTATAGGAGTGCCAGGTTACTTGATGCAGCCTTTTCTTCATCGAGGATGGCTCGTGGAGAAACGGAAAGAACCAAGAACCATGGGTTCTTCCGTGTGGGTGTGGCTTACAGGGACGGAAGACCACTTTGAATGATTGGAAACTTTGCGATCAAGTGACCGAAATTGTATGCGGGTTGACGGATAAGATGATCCAGAGGAGACTCGTGACTTGAGGAATGACAAAACCAAAGATAACTTACTTGTCAAATATCTGATCAGTATTCCCCAGACCCCCCGGGCCAGCAATAGAACTCCATTGAAGCATTGAGATCATGGCTGAAAGCCAGGGCATTCGAAAGTCTAGGTCCAATAGATGTGATGCAGTTGACCAAATTTTCATCTTCATGATAGGTCTCTTGTTCGGGACAATGCCACTACTGAATGTTGGTTGTGATTCTGAGGAATCGTTGGGGGAACCATTTGGCTTATTCGTTGCAAGCCGAGAGGGAAGCGCAGACGCGGTAGCCAGTGTAGTTATGAGAACCCGGAGTGCTGTGAATCCAACAAATGCGTATTGTAGCACCATCCAAAAGGTCTTTTGAATGGGAAATCCGAGAATATTCCCTCTCTTCGAAGATTCTGAGGCGTTTACAGAGTCAGGCGATTTTAACACTGGCTCGCTGACTTTGGGAGTAGAGATTTGGGCCTTGATAACTTCAGCAATCTTCATAATTCCTTCCCATAAAAGCCACGGTTCAGAAGCTTTTCCGCCTACGCCATTTCCCAATATCATCTCGGAGAATATTTGGCCAACTAGTGTCGTCAAACAATCATTGTCTAAATCTTCTGTTGGCAGGAGAACGGCTAGAACGCCTTGAACAAGCATCTGTCGATATAAAGTCTCATTGTTCCTTTGTTGTTGAGATAATGGTCCATTCTCCTGGTCAGGAACAGGTGAGAGTGCGGGCATTGGCCATAAGGCATGGTAAATTTCTCTGGAATTGGTCTGAATGGGTGGTGGGTTTATGGAAGTGTTTGCAGCTCGATATGCTATTATATTTCATCAGTAAAAGAGCATGACAGGAACTATATGATCCATACCCTGAAGGTGAACATCAAGAAGTTCTGGCAATTCATCAAACAACAGACTTTCCATATCCACCTTCCTCAATCTCTGTTCCAAAGCCCTTGTGCAATGTGCGATGATCTTCACAACTTCCTCCACAAAAACCGGATCCGGAGTTATTTTGGCATACCATGTATGCACAAATTCTCTTATTATAATAGCAATGAAAGCGTATAGCTGTAGATCAACTTCATTGCTGCTTGTCAGAGGAGGCAGGATTTCGTCGATTGGCGCTGGAGTACTTCGCCCCTTGTCTCCTAAATGGGAACATAATGTACGGCGAATTAGGAAGATGGTTGAGCGGTCGGAAGCTGGATCTGAGGCTAAATTCCGAGTGCTGGTCCTAGAAGCTATCTTCTCTGGTGCCGAAAAAAGAGGTTGGTCCGGCGTAGGCGCGAGCGCAACATTGCTCGTGGTTGGGTTCGCTGAGGCAGATTGTGAAGACAAATTCGAGGTCGAGATGGCCTTCGCGCGAGGTTGAAGCCGTGACATTGACGAGTTCGCAGACTAGTGGGTGTTGTCAACTTCAAGGGGCAAGCTTCATGATGCCGGCGATCGTATGGTGGGGTAAGGAAGGGGAGCTGTCAGAATAGCTGGAGCTGTAGCTGGAGGAGCTATTGATCTTCTCCAGGTGACGTGCGGGTCTCCGCCCTTGGCGCCGTTGAGCTTGGCGAAGTTGGGTGAATGTGATGGAAAAGCAGCACTAGCACCACAGTCAGTATGCAAATATAAGCATATAGATATGCTCATATACTTTTACGAAAGTCTAAAAACTGTAACGATCTCTACACTCCCAAATTTACCTTATTATAATCTTTCTTAATTCAACTTTCCAAATTGTATCTCCAACAGATCATTTTAATCCTTCAACCTGCTTGACTGCATCCCTTTTCGCTAGAGACATCTTGAACAACTTATGAAAACACCATCCGACAACTCCTCAACGGCCATTTCGGAAAATAAAATGAGAGTAGTCCTAAAGTATAACAAGCCACAATGCTTAACTGTTATGGCAAGAGTCAGTAGATTGCCATACACAAAACAAGTGACAAACTGTTTAGTAGGTCCTGTTAAGTAGTTATCTAGGTACCTAGGTAGGTACCTTGGTACCTTGGTATTTCTACCTGGGATTCTGCCACTGCCGTCATTTGAAACCCCGACTTCTCCAGTTCTTGGATCCCGTGAACCACCGTTGTAACAGCTGCATCAACTTTGATTTTCCTCCCATGAATGAACAATTGACTTTAGGTACTTTTGTAGAAACCTCGTTCTTTTCGTAGCGAGGTTTTAGCGAAGGTATCAATATTTATTCGCACCAGCAGTATTGTCACCAAATGCCATCCACAATTGCGCGATTTCTGACGCAGGACTGCCTCCTCGTGTACGAAATCATCCGCCGATTTTAGTACCAGACACCTAGTACGGCATTGGCTACAACAAATGCAAAGAAAATCGCAAAAATATCAAATAAATCCCAGCCAACTCTCCAGAAGCTAATTAACCTTGGTGTTGATGCTTGCAGCTTTTAGATCCGTTGTTGTGGTTTTATTGTGAGTAGTAATAACAGTAGCTGGTAGACTGAAATCGGCGGATCTTTTCGTACACGAGGAGTGCTGCACTGGCTAGGTATTTCCCCAGATCAATAACGAAGCGAAGTGTTTGCAAGGATAAAGAAATGACGCAGTTCAGAGCCTAGAACGTGTCTTGGCGTGCAGAAGGAGTCGGATGCTGGTGCTGATGCGAAAGAAGATACGAAGTCAGTCAAAATCCTAATCCGAAACTTGCACAAGTGCTGGTGTGATTAGGTGACGATTGACTCCCAGAAGACAGATACGGAAGCATCGGATCCCTTTGAGCTGGAGGAAATTAGGCGTAGAGGAAACAAAAGACATGGACAGACAATGTTCCACTCGCACTAAAAGGTGGGGAAGCTTGAGCTTAGGTGTCTGAGGTTCCCTCGGGCTGGTCTTAAGGGATCTGAAGCCCAGGTTGATGGGAGGCGTCAAATGGCACGTGCATCCTCTGAAAGTGCGAGTGCAACGGAAGTGCCACCAACGCCAACGCCATCGTCATGAATGTGAAAATTCTTCCCAATTCTCCTTCATTGCCGTGATGCACAGAAAACGCATGAGTCTTCTAGCTTTCAGGCATCAAAAAACAAAGTGGCAAGCTGAAAGCACTCCAACAAGTGCATCTATTCACAGCTTCATGGGGCGAACTAGGGCAGCAGCGACCCAGTAATTAGCCGAGTTTTAAAAGTAGCGTGGCGTACAATTGAACCAGCTTTCCGCAAGGCTCATCTCTGGCTCTCCCTCCTCAACACACGACCCTCTCTACCTGCCAACATCAACACCCAAGAAGTTACCACGCCAGTCACATTCAGATACATATGGAGAGATAGCCTTCATCTGCCAACTGAACCTCCTTCTTCACGCGATCTCCGAACCCCGCACTTCACCCCGTTTCTCGCGCTTGACTCTGAGAATCTACAAGGCCAGAGAACCGATACATCGAGATCCCAAAGATTCATTGACATTCACAAGTCGCCGAAATGGGTCAGACCTTGTCGGAGCCAGTCGTGGAGAAGGTATGGTCTACTTTTCTTTCATGCGCTATATCTTTCGCTGCCACCAACCCCGCGTTTTGGCTGGACGGCTTTGATGGGAATAGTGGCATCTCAACCACGACTACTCAGCCCTTGCGATATACAATCGATATATATGTTGGAAGATTTGAAACGGCTCTGCTCTCTGCTGTTTACTCGCGTCCCTCTCTCACTCTGCCGAGCTTCCTGATGCTGACATCTACTCTCTTTTAGAACTCGGCCTCCGGTGGTGACGAGCGATTAATCTTCGGTGTGTCGTCCATGCAAGGATGGCGTATCAGTATGGAAGATGCGCATGCTGCTATTCTCGATCTACAATCCATTTCTGGGGAGGCTTTGAAGCCGGCCAGCGCCGAGGATAGGCTTTCTTTCTTCGGGGTTTACGATGGACACGGAGGTGACAGAGTAGCCATATTCGCCGGCGAGCAAATACACCAGATTGTTGCGAAGCAGGAAGCATTCAAGAAGGGTGACATTGAGCAGGCCTTGAAAGATGGTTTCCTGGCTACGGATCGGGCGATTCTTAATGGTTAGCATGTCGTTTGTGGGTACGCTAGACAGGGACTGACTCGACCTCTTTTAGATCCACGGTATGAGGAAGAAGTTTCTGGTTGTACTGCGTCCGTCGCAATTCTCTCGGCAAAGAAGATCTATGTGGTATGTTTATATGTCTTTTTTGTCCCAAAACTATGGCTAACAATTTCAGGGCAATGCGGGAGATTCTCGAAGCGTTTTGGGAGTAAAGGGCCGGGCCAAGCCGCTTTCCTTTGATCACAAGCCGCAAAACGAAGGTGAGTTTATGATTTTTGATACGCATGTTCAGAACATGAAAGCCAACATTCGTATAGGTGAAAAAGCTCGTATTACTGCTGCCGGTGGATTTGTCGACTTTGGCCGTGTCAATGGCAATCTCGCACTCTCAAGAGCTATCGGTGATTTCGAATTCAAGAAGAGTCCTGAGCTTTCTCCAGAGCAGCAGATTGTTACGGCCTTCCCCGATGTCACTGTTCACGATATCACCGATGATGATGAATTTTTAGTTGTTGCTTGCGATGGTACGTAACAGCAATTGGATCGGCAATGAATAACAACTAACATTTTGGCAGGAATCTGGGATTGCCAATCTTCACAAGCAGTGGTTGAGTTTGTTCGACGTGGTATTGCAGCAAAACAAGAACTTTCCAAGATCTGTGAGAATATGATGGATAATTGTCTCGCCTCAAACTCTGAGACTGGAGGAGTGGGTTGTGATAATATGACCATGACAATTATTGGTCTGCTCCGGGGAAAGTCCAAGGATGAGTGGTATGACGAGATTGCGAAGCGCGTTGCCAATGGAGACGGGCCATGTGCACCTCCAGAATATGGCAAGTAGCATGGTATTTCTAGCCTTTGAGTATAGCACTGATAATCCAAATAGCTGAGTTCCGAGGTCCTGGTGTACACCATAATTTCGATGACAGTGATAGCGGCTATGATGTCGACATGGACCAAAAGAACAAAGCTACAAGCGGCAATCAAAGAGGTCGTATTATCTTGCTAGGAGATGGTACCGAAGTCTTGACCGACTCGGATGACACGGAGATGTTCGACAACCAGGAAGAAGATAAAGATTTGGCAAGTCAAGTAAACAAAGGTCAGCGGCCAGCCTCCAACGAGGAAAAGACGAGCAGTACGACTCCTAAGACCAAGCCTACTGCAAACTCTTTTCTCACAAACTCGATAGATACCTCGGAGAAGAAAATCGAAAATACGATACCCAAGTAACGGAAAAGTTGTAAAGCATCTTGAGAACGCCTCTTAGTTCAGTATTTGGTCGCACAATGCCATTTCTATTATCCTTAGAGGAATACTAGGGTGTGCTGAAGACTGGAATAGAATTGTGAACGTTTCTGCTGCGTAAACAACAAAATTACGAGACAGGTTATGAGGATTTTGCTTTTCTATACGGCTTCGGATTGAATACACATACGACAAGGTATCATGGGAAATGCCGCTTCATGACTTGTTGGGCAGATAACGTATGGACGGATAGCTCGTGGGTAATCGGGCAAGCGTGCGGCTGATTATGTCTTCTGTGGTCCTCTGGTTTTCTTTCTTTCTTTCCGAATCATGAACTTTTATGCAGCGAGCCTTTTTTTGTCTTTCGAGTCGGTTCTTTTTCTACTTCCACTTCTACTACTTTCTTCTCTTTTGCATCAGAGATCTCCAGGAATGGGTCCATAGAGGGATTGGGTTGCTGCATTGTACCGAGAGAATGGCCAATTGATACCTGAAATTTCCAAGCGTTCTTCTTAAATACAGCCTATTTTGTGTAATTGTTGAGGGAGAATTTAGTGACTTGGCTTTGGAAGACGTAAGCGAGTGAGAGGTTTCTGGAGGGGTTGGGAAGTTGTGATAAGGTTATATGGTAAGTTGTATGATATACTCCGTATACTTACTGACTTTCGAGTGAATAATGCCGTTGCTGCTGGATAGTGCACATGCTTGACTAATCCCAACGTCATAATAGGCGGCTTCGACTCATTATCTTTATTGTTATCTACCTATGGTATTCGTTCAAGTCGCAGAGTTTTTGAAGACTCTCTTATTAAATGTTTAGATAGATTGATTTGAAGAAGAGCAAGGAAATACCAGCAATAGAGCTATCAATATTCACTGCTGTATTTTTATCTTTCTATCAGGTAGGAGGCGACTCGGACAGGAGGCCAGGGTCCGGTGTCTTACCTGTCTGGAAGTATGACGATTAATTCGCCTTCGCACCATACCCACAGCCACATTCCGTCAAGCCGCATTGGCAGGTTTCCTGGATCAACATTTGACAACCACCTCAGCGGCCAGCCCAGCTCCAGTGCCAACACCTGCCAGAGATAAGCTAGTTGTGACAAACCCCGCTCGCTCCTACCTCATCCTCAAAAACACTTCACTTGCACTTGCATCTTCAGAACTTCTCAAAGTCAATCAATCAATCCCAGAAAAGAAATTCCCATCAACTCTTTCTAAATTTACCTTGTAACCTTCGCCTTGCGAGCGGGCAACTTCCTCCGCTGATTCTCCACTCTGATATTCCAAGGAGGATCTGCATTGCACCAATCTACCGCTCCCACCCCTGTCAACCCCGGCCCCAGCCAAAAATTGTTCAGGAGAGGAGGTGCCGGAAGCTGTCCTCTTTTGTTCTATCACGTCCTTCCAGGTTCGCGACCGGGAACTACTGCCAACAACACCATTTCCCGTCCTATCTTTTGAGCGCGTCTGGAATTCGTCAACGACATACCTACTACCCATCCCATAATCAGTTTTCTTATCAAAGAAAGCCCAACACCACACCACACCGGAATGTCTTCCCCCTCTTCCCCAGGTTCCGGTTCAGGAGCGGGAAAACGAAAAAGAACCTCCACTGCCTCTTCCACCAAGAAGGCATCTGTGATGGACCAGTTACAGCCTTCATCTCGAGATGCTTCCGGCGAAGATGGCGAGTTTACAGGGCCCGACTCTGCCAACCTGAATTCAAGAAAGGGCCCATTGGTGGACGCGACGAACAATCCTCCTGCCAAAAGACTCCGCTCATCGACGCACGAAAAGATCAACACCAATGGATCTGATCCAGGAGAGCCATCTGATACAACTGAGGCCAGCACAGATATTGCCAGCAGAGTTGCGCGCAAAGGACGAAAGAGCTTTTCCAAAGATGCGGAATCAATGGCACCACCTCCAATTGGAGCGTTGACTGACCCCGTTGGATACAAGACCAATCGTCCACCCACTGGAAGAGCCGTCCGCGTATACGCAGATGGTGTTTTCGACTTATTTCATCTAGGGTATGTCTATCTCTACGGTTTGCCTGAAACACCAACTTTTTGCTAATCGTTACATCACAGGCACATGCGGCAGCTGGAGCAAGCTAAGAAAGCATTTCCCGAAACTTACCTGATCGTTGGTGTAACCGGAGACGCAGAAACCCACAAGCGTAAAGGACTCACTGTTCTGAGTGGTCAGGAACGTGCAGAGACCGTTAGACATTGCAAGTGGGTCGACGAAGTGATTGAAGATTGTCCTTGGATTGTCACACCAGGCTTTCTTACTGACAACAAGATTGATTATGTTGCCCATGACGACCTCCCATACGGTGCTGACGAGGGTGATGATATCTATAAGCCCATTAAGGAGGCAGGAATGTTCCTTGTCACTCAGAGAACAGAAGGTGTCAGCACAACCGGAATTATCACAAAGTAAGCCTAGAAAGTTTTGCGGTCAGAAACCATGTTAATGATTGTTAGGATCGTTCGCGATTATGAAAAATACATCAGCCGTCAATTCAAGCGCGGAACTTCTCGTCAGGAACTTAACGTATCATGGCTCAAAAAGAATGAATTGGACTTGAAACGTCATGTTGCAGAAATGAGAGATGCCATTCGCAATAACTGGAGTACTACTGGACAGGAATTGGGCAAGGAAATTAGACAATTCTGGCAAGCCAGCCGACCTGGTAGCCCCGCCAGACTTTCAAGTTACGACGATACAAATAAGTCATCGGGATCTCTCACAAGCCCATCGGCGCTATCGCATCTTAGTCGCCGTCTTGAAATACCTAGAGCGGATAGTCCCGGTGGTCCTGGAAGTGACTTTGCTACTGGATATAGTTTGGGATTGATTGGAGGCGTCAGATCATGGGTAAGCTAGATTCCATCTTTTAAATGCAATCATGTGGCTAACCTCAAATTTCAGATGACGAGAAGCCGCCAATCAAATAGGGAAAGCCCTCATGGAAGTGACAGTAGCGAAGAGGATAGTGATGAGAGGTCGCCTAGGCGAGGACGTCAGAATAAAGACTCCGACGATGCAGAGGAGCGAAAGGTTGATGCTCAAATTGATGTCTTGATGGATGAAAACTCAAAGGCATCTGGTGCCTAGTGGGAGTCATGATTTCATGATGGTTTGTATACGAGAAAATTGCTTCGTTTGACGAGGTTCCTACGACTCTACTCTTCTTCTCTTTCCCAGTACAAAACTTTAATTTTGGTAGAGATGCGTTTTTGTATTAATGATAGACTTCAAAGACGTCTGGTACACGTGGGAGTTCTGGGGGCTAATGAAGAGAATGGTAATAGAATGAATTACGTTGCGTTAAGAGCTATAATGAAACATCCTGCATGTTGGCTTGATATCTGATGTGAGAAAATAGGATAATTGTATGTTGATAAGTCGAATTTGGAACATAATTAGAGTTAATAGCCCCCCGCTCTTCCAAACAAGGCGAAGTGGTGCCTGATGTCTCAGGCATACACTGTCCAATCAAGTGTCGCTCAAATCAAATCGATGACCAGGCGTCTTGAGTCTATTTGAACTTTTTGCGACAATACGAGTAACCACTCCGCTCTACCGCCGCCACCTTTCCTTTTCAAATTCCTTGCAATCTCAATAGGGTCACAAAATGCTGTCCTCTGCGAGATCTGCCACTTCGTTGGCTCTGCGAGGTAAGTTCCCTGGGGAGCTCCCCTTCAACACCCCTCTTGCCACACATCATGCTAACTCTCACCCAACAGCCAAACCATCTTCGTGCTTAATTCCATACCGGTCAATCGCGGCAATTTCGTCCTCTTCGTCGAAGCCTGCGGCTGCTATATCGCAGTATGATGTGAATACGCCACGACCCGTGAGCGTTACGGGGAAGGAAAAGCGCGAGGTGCCATTGCCCAGCCAGGAGGGAAAGAAGGGCTTTACTGAATACGCCTTGTATGTTTTTCACATCATTTTCAGTATGCGATGGGAAGTTGGGGTAATTCGGGGTTCAATTGGGACTTGTGGAAAGGGTGGCAAATGTATAGAGATACCAAGCTAACACGACTTTGACAGAACAACCCTCGATCAAATCACCAATTGGGCACGTCAAGGATCGCTGTGGCCTATGACTTTCGGACTCGCCTGCTGCGCCGTCGAAATGATGCATCTCTCCACTCCACGATACGACCAGGATCGACTTGGTATAATTTTCAGAGCGTCCCCTCGTCAGTCCGATGTCATGATTGTTGCGGGGACCTTGACGAACAAGATGGCGCCTGCTCTTAGACAGGTTTACGATCAGATGCCGGAGCCGAGATGGGTTATTTCGATGGGCAGTTGTGCGAATGGTGGGGGATACTATCATTATAGTTACAGTGTTACGAGAGGGTGTGATCGTATTGTTCCGGTGGATATCTATGTTCCTGGGTGTCCTCCTACTTCTGAGGCACTGATGTATGGAATTTTCCAGTTGCAGAAGAAGGTATGTTTGGAGCTCTTTTAACCACCTTTGGGGCAGAAGTCCCCATTCGAGGTTGTCCAATCTGATAAGATTTGGACTTGTGGAGCTTGAGGCTAATTATCCATAGATGAGGCTTACTAAGATTACCAGAATGTGGTACAGAAAGTAGTGGGAGAGAAAGGGGAATTGCATCGGGGGGAACATGGGTTATGGGGGTCTCTTTTTATTTGTACAAAGTTCAGACTGCATATATTCCGATTGCATTGGCGTTCGTTTTTGCAGGAGATAACAATACAATGGTATTAAAATCGCCAGCTAGGTGTAATCAGTCTGAAATAAATCCGAAGGTCCGGCTTTTTATTTGTAGGTGCGTCGATGTGGGTTGTGCATTTTACTGTGAGGGAAATAGGGAGACGACATTGAACTCGATTCCTACCTGTCAACTCGCTATCTACCGACTCAAATGGCTAGACCCAGGTGATCAATGTCTCCTCTACTAGCGCGCATGTTGAGAGCTGCAGTAAACTAGGTAAGATTACCACACCTACATGGTAATGTTCTAGATTTGCAGCTCTTCTTGATTAGAGCCATTCCAACACAGATTCAGCACAATAGAAAGATTTTCTGCACATTACTATGTATAACAACGAGTTTGATTTGACGGGTTCAAATGTTTACAGGAGTCACTTCAAAATTCTATGCAATAGTGGAGGCTATTTAGTGTACTGCGATTGCCTTGATGAGGAGCTTTGCTTTCTATATTTGCGCTTTTGATTGCTAGATTCGTCTTTACTTACTGTTTGCCAACGGTTTGTGGAATCAGATACTATAATTAACCTAATCATTATAAACTATGGTTTCCCATTCTACTATCTTCTTTCACTATTCATGCCACTATTGCAGTCCCGCTACCAAAATCGTAGTTGTCCACGTGATGCGACCGATAAGCCTTATCGGCCCAGGAAAATCCCAAGCTTTTTATTTTTCATCGCGACAATCAATCTCACAAGCTCAAGGGCACAAGATCATGGCCAGCACAAGCTCCTCCATGACATCGACCTCCCACACATTAACCGCCTTGCCACCTACGACGACGATGTCCACTTCCAACTCCGCATCCGTGGACTTTCTAAGCGCGCTGAAGCCCGACAATCGACATGCGTTCATCGCACCCCCCGCGGAGCTGCGACAGAGCGCTTTGGGCTACGTGAAGGGCACGCTGGATGGGTTTGCGGGGCGTCTTGGAGAGGAGCAGAGTCAGCGATTGAGGGAGGAGAGGAGGAAGAGGAAGAGGGGTGGGAATGAGAGGGATGAGGGGACGTTGAAGATTCGGAGAGTGCATGTTGAGGGGTTTGGGGTTGAGCAGGTTTGGGAGCAGGCGAGGAGGGTGATTGATGCGTTGAGGGAGGATGCGGAGAGGGGGTTGAGGGAATTGGGGGGTGGGGAGGAGGAGCAGGGGGTGGGGATGGTGGAGTTTGGGGAGGATGGGTTTGAGGTTGGGAGTGAGGATGAGAGTCTTGATGAGGAGGACGGGGAAGAGGATGAGGATGAGGAATTGGATGACGGAATGGACGACGAGAATACGGAAGTCGATTTCGAAGGAATTGAGGATGATAACGACGACATGCCGCTTGATTTGGACGGCGAAGACGACTTTGAGGATGAGGATGAAGAGCCATCTGATGAAGAACCCACGGGAGTGTTTGTTGAAGATCCGGACAAACTTAATGATGGATTTTTCTCGATCGAAGAGTTCAATAAGCAAACGGAATTTCTCGAACAGCAAGATGCAAATGCTGATCCATACACCGGCGAAGCAAGCGACGAAGAAGATATTGATTGGGACGCCAATCCTCTTACCATGCCCATCAAAGCTGTGTCAAGTTCGAGACGGGCCGCTGCTATGGATATTACTGAAGAAGAAGACGAAGAATCAGCAGAGGAAGAAGATGATGGGCCCACCTTTGGAAACATGGATCTCAATGCGCCAGATGGAGAAAGTGACGAGGGAGAGGACGCAGAAATGGATGAGGACGATGACCCGGCTGGTGACAACACCAACGATATTTTATACAAAGATTTCTTCGAGCCGCCACCACGCAAAGCTGGAAAGGGGGAACGACAAGCGAATTTTCTGGAAAGACAATCGAAAAAAGTTAAATTTGCTGACCCTGCTGACGATGAAGCTGGGATTGAACGGGCTATGGCCGATGTTAGACGAGATCTGTTTGATGATTTGTCAGACCAAGATTCTGGCGATGCACTATCAGATGTTGATGCGGGAGATGTTAAATCTAGACGATCGGCGCATGAACGTCGACAGGCCAAATTATCAGAAGAAATACGTCGTCTAGAAGCCGCTTCAGTCGCAAAACGGGAATGGACCCTATCTGGAGAAGCTCGAGCTGCTGATCGACCTCAAAATTCTCTGTTAGAACAAGATCTCGATTTTGAGCGTACAGGAAAGCCAGTACCTGTTATTACGGCCGAGGTCTCAGAGAGTATTGAAGAGTTGATCAAACGTCGAATTTTGGCACAGGAGTTCGATGAGGTCATTCGTCGACGTCCAGATTCTTTATCTACTCCAGCAAATACCCGTCGTGGGGCCTTTGAGTTGGATGATTCCAAGCCTCAGCAAAGTCTCGCGGAAATGTATGAAGAGGAGCATGTCAAGAACAACAACCCAGACACTTATATCAGCAAAGCCGATGAGAAATTACGTCAAGAAGAAAAGGAGATAGAAGCATTGTGGAAGGATGTCAGTGCTAAACTCGACGCATTGAGCAGCTGGTCTTATAAGCCCAAACCTGCTGCTCCAAGTTTGACAGTTGTTGCGGATGTTGCGACTATCAGTATGGAAGATGCACAACCTACCACGTCTGCTGGTATCAATGGTGGCGATTCTATGCTGGCGCCGCAGGAAATCTACAAAGCCGGAAAAGAAAAGGATTCTGTTAATAATGGAGAGATTGTACTCAAGAGTGCAGCTCCTGTGGCTAGACAAGAGATGACTCGGGAACAGAAATTACGAAGGAGAAGAAGAGAAAAGGAGAGAATCAAGAAAAGAGGTGGGGAGGAGATTGGGAATCGGGTAGAGTCAAAGAAGACCAAGGGGAAGAGAGAGATGGTTGGGGACTTGAAGAAGGGTGGTGTTAAGGTCATTAATAAGAAGGGAGAGGTCACGAATGTGGATGGAAATAAAGTACAGGATGCTAGAGCGATGAACGGTGCTGGTGGGTTCAAGTTGTGATACGATTAGATAGGAAGTGAATCAGAACTGTTTATATATGGCCCCTGTGGAACGGTACTTTTACTTATCGCAGTTGAGAGCAGCAGTATGATGATTATTGAGCTTTCAAGGATGGGTGAGTGATCGTATGGTGGTGGGGCTTTTCTTGAGCTGAACGCCATGCGGCGATGGTGACTAATGAAAGAGCATGTTTCCCACATCACTTCAAGACTTTCTACATATTTAATTCACTTGAATACTCCAATTCTAACATCAGATCAATTCCAGTCTCTTCTTCAGCCCCAATTCAGAATTCTCAACCATGGCAGCACCAGGAGAAAACTATCGTCTAGCCTTCCCGCCTAGTACCAAACCCCACATCTCAACCGGAATTCCCTTTCCAGCAGCATGTGCTCACCACATCACCAACACCTTCAAAGCCTCCAAGGTGTACATCATCGTCTCCAAATCCATCTCCAAGACGTCCAATTTCACGGATCTGGAAAATGCACTGGGTGATAAAGTTGTGGGGGTGAGGAAGGGTATCAAGCCCCACACGCCGTGGGATGATGTATTGGAGATTGTCGCGGAGGTTAGGGAGAAGGGTGTGGATGTTATTGTCACGCTTGGGGCGGGCAGTTTGACTGATGGGGCGAAGGTTGTTGCTTTTGTGAGTTTTTTTCTTTTCTTTTTGAATCGAGTGTTTGTTCTTTTGAGGATGTCTTTGGATGTTTTTGAGAGTGAATATTGAGATGAGGATAGGCATTGGCAAACAACGTCTCAACAACCGACGACCTCGCCAAACTCCCCGGCGCTGCCAAAACACCCAGCTTGAATCCTCCAACCCTCCCAATCATCAACATCCCCACCTCCCTCTCGGGCGGGGAATACAGTCCCTTCGCGGGCGCCACCGATCTCCGAACCCACCACAAAGCATCCTTCTCCCACCCCCAAATGGGCGCCGACCTCATCATTCTCGATCCCCGGCTCTCCATATCGACACCGGCCCAAATCTGGCTGTCGACTGGCATCCGAGCCGTCGACCACTGTGTCGAAGGTCTCTGCTCCCTCGATGCAAATGTAAGTCCCGCCACGGACGCGAGTTTCGCGGCCGGTCTCAAACTTCTCGTGCCCAACCTCCTGATCACGAAGAGGGAGTGGGAGAATGAGGAGGCGAGGCTCGGCGAGATGTTGGGGGTTGTCAAGGCCATGGGCCCGCTTTTGGGAAGTACGGTCATTCCTATGGGTGCTAGTCATGGGATTGGGCATCAACTTGGTCCCTTGGGCGTGGGTCATGGGGAGACGAGCTGTATTTTGCTTCCGGCGGTGCTGAAGTGGAATTTTAAGAATGGTGATGAGGCGGTGAGGAAGGCGCAGAGGAAGGTCTCGGATGTGCTTTGGGGGGAGGCGAGTGTGAGGGGGGTTTTGGAGAGGAGGGGGTTGAAGGAGGGAGTTGCGGATGCGGGGGATTGTGTGGGTGCTGTTGTGAAGGAGTTGGGGATGCCGGCTAGTTTGAAAGATGTGGGTGTGGGAAGGGAGAAGTTGGACGGGTTGGCGGTGAATAGTTTGAAGGATAGGTGGGTGCAGACTAATCCTATTCCGATATTGGAGAAGAAGCAGGTCCTGGAGGTTTTGGAGATGGTTGTTGGGGATGAGAAGTGAGAAAGTTGGGTTCTGTGGATTGCAAAATGATAGCTGTGATGATTCATTCTCATCAATCTTAACCTTCAGAGATTTCAAGGTTTCTTTCTGCAAACTCCGTATGTTTAGCGAGCAGCTTCATCCAAGACAACAACATAATTTATTGTGCGTATGAGTGGAATTATTCAATGTTGATACTTGCTTGCGCTAGGTTCATGTTTTATGTGTTAATATGAACATTACACAAGCACAGTAAAATATCAATTTGTGAGAGATATGGACATTGCTCTTCATACACTTTAAGAACTTATTGTATTAGAAGCTTTGAAACCACTAGCTTAATCGTCCGGAGATATTCACGTTATTGTAGAGATATCAGAGCTAGTTGTGCTACCTCGTTTGCAGAACTGTTTGAATTATACAAAGCTGATTTTGCGATGGGTATTGCATGGCAACTGCACTCTTCCAGTTTGTTACTTAATCTGCCCTCCTCGCTGCTGTTCACTTTTCAAAAACAAAAGCTGCGTAGGAGAGGCGGGCGTTACTCTCTACACGCTATCAAAAATCGTTACTCTAAAAGTCTAGTACAACTTAATCTATTGTCCTATTTTACCTAGGTTAATTGGGAGTGAAAAGTATCAATTATTCTAAACCATTCGTATAATTGATTTAGTTGTATAAGGTCTTTAGAATAATATCTTTATAACTTAGGCGTATATAGAGTAATACCCGCCTCTCTTGTATGGAAGGTCGTGCAGCTCGGGTCGTTCCTCTTGATTTTTGTGGTTCGTTGTAGTCAAAATTAGGGGGTGGGAGGAAGGAGCGAGGCGGTCGGCGTCTGGAATTTCATTCCATTACAGACATTTTCCCAGTGGCTACTGATATTTATTAACTAATATCTACCCTCTAGATATTGCTATTCGCTTGAATCTCTGTCTATTACGTGTATTCTTTCCACTTAAATCCTGCTCTCTTATCGGTCAAAAAACGCCTTTGGAATTCTACTTTTTCATGGGGTTCCAGAGGCCATTAGATGGAATATTGCATTACATTTTGAAGATGCTCTGGAAGTTTTCCCTGTGGAATTCTGGAATTCCAAAGAATCTATTCCATTTACCGAGCGCTGACGCAGAGACCAGAAAACTTCTAACTCCACTCTCTACAACATTACAAGTTCTATCATAGTTCATTGTAAATTAGACTTTCGATTCTATAAGGCGGTAATGGCCTACATCAATTAACAAATATTAAGGCCCTATCCACGTCCCATTATCATACCATATCCCCGCCTTCGTATAATCCAACCCCATCCCTCCACTCATAAATCCAAATCTGAAATACTCTAATATCTCCGAAGGTCTAGTCCAAGTAAATTGATCGTTCGGTGGCGAACTCTCGCCAAAATAAGTTCGATGTCTCTCAACATCATTCACAAGAATACTGATTCCATCATATCCCAAGTTTGGTGCTGGCAAAGCCCAACTAAATGTAATAGTAGATGTTGTCGAACCTAGAAAGATTTCCGGTTCAGCAATCGATGGGAGTTCGGATCCGAAAGCTCCGTCGCCCCGGAGAGCCATTGGTGTTTGGAGAACGGAGTCAAAGCCCCATCGTGAGATGCCGTTGATAAATAGACCAAGGAGTATCCCTTGGTAGAGTAAAGATGGCCGTGTTTGGAGACTTGTCCCCGGAAGTAGTAATAAAGCTAAAATATAATGATGAATACGCAGTTCAAGGCCTGGAAGGAGGAGACATATCCCTATCGATAATATCAAAATTCCATAGAGAGCCAGATATTTCAGCAGCCGGTTCTCCAGGCGGAAATAGTACGCTTGTTGGAAAACGATTACCAGAATTATGGTGACGATGATTGCAAGAGCTACTTTTGCGCCTGACTGTTGCTCGAGATCATGCGCTCGTAGACGCTGGATTGGTATCCATTCGAAGGTGTAATTGGATAGTGCACCGAGCCAGCAACCTCCTAACCACAGTAACGTCTTTTCAAATTGGGCTGTCAAGTCATGGAGCGTGTTTCGCACACAGATCCAATAGAGTACGATGGCGCAGAATGCAGCTGGCAAAAAGCTTCCAGCATAGCTTGAAAACAGCTCTTGAAGCACAGAAACGGAGAGGTCTGAGATACTTGGAGGATCTGAGATCATGCTAACATGTGCAAATAAGATGGTAAATGTGACAAAGAATTGGACAGACGCCGAACTGGTGAATACAGAGAGTATCGTTGTAAATATCAAAGATAGAGCCAGCAAAATCCAGCGTTGATCTTGTGGGCAATCGAAATCAGAAAGTTCTTCAAGCTCAAAAGACAGAGGAAAATATGAGTCGAACCCAATACTCTCAATGCCATTCTTTCGCGTAGACTGAAAGTCTCTGTGAGACCCAACACGAGATAGTAACCCACACCCCCCCGTTTTATCGCTTACGATTCCAGCATGGATAGCAGAACTGCAGATAAAAGAGTCACCTCGGTAGACAGGACCACCAATGACCAGAGGCCGGTATAGAATATCCTGAGCGCCAACATAATGTGGATTCAAAACTTGGACTTGGGCACAATTCGCGTCACAGCGAAAGGCAAGGGAGGAACCATTGAAGGGCCGACAGTCGAGGCCATCTAAGCCACAACCACTGTCCTTGAGCCATAACGTCTTCACGCAATCGATATGCTTGATTGGTAGATTTGTCCCTGGCACTTTACCGGTAGCAGTACTTTTGTGGAGAATTAATCCAACAAGCACAACCCATACCAAGCAAAATATCGATAATGCGGTAACTTTTCGCTTCCTCGTTGGAAGTCTGCGGTCTAGCAATTCCACTGGATAGTTCTGGATAGATGGAAACCATGGAGTTATTGTCTGTATTCGAGGCGGATTCGGTCCTTTGAGGAAGTTGGCGAAAGAATTGTAGGTTTGAGCAAAAAGGTTCCGGGAACTCCGGGAAGGTTGTATTTGCTGATATGGCAAAGTATCGTTACCGAAGTCTTCAAGTTCAATAGATCCAGTCTGCAGGGGCTGTGCTTCTTCGTCGATTACGTTTGGATCTTCTTCATCTTCTCTCCTCCCGTAGGATTCTCCTATGGGTACATTCATGGAGCCGAAGAAGTGTGTTTGGAGGGGGGCCAGTTCACAGCGACAAACTGGGCATTTTCCAATCCTCAATTTTCTTTTTTGATTATGATGTAGCCCCCTTTTCTCGCCAAAATTCTGCGATGAGGGAGTGTCCTTGTCCTTGGAGTAAAGGATTCATGTCATTACTGCGAGTGGGCCCCCCTGACTAAGCGAGCTAGGTCACCCCTGTCGCTTAAAATCAATATCAAGATATCTTGCTATTCTACCACTACAGTTCGTGGAATAGTGATGGGGTGTTCGTTTGATTAACCTCTTGATCTATAGACACACTAATTCCACAGGTCTTGCAGGTCTGGTTTGGCTACCAAAAAATAACCTAGGAATGAACCATATCTCGCGGGGATTACATAGTGCTACGACGACGGAAAAAGATTCTGAATATATACCGCTTAGACTCGGTTTTGAAAGACATATCTCTTACCTTACAAAGGTTGGAAAGATATGAGAAAAATATCAGGAGACTCTGTTTTGACTTCCTTTTCTTTTGACGCTATCTGAGTCATTTTGGAATGCGTTGCTTAGTTGTTAAAAGGTGCAAAAACAAGTGTGATTTTGGAGTGAAAAACTGCGTAGCTCTTTACGTCCCATAGATGTTAGCAAAACGGCAAAGGCTAACCTTCCAACTGCTAGAATTTGATTTTGAAGTAATTTGTTACTCAGCCATCTTCAACAATCAACACAATTAGCTAGAAACACTAGGATAATAAAATGCCCTGACGTGTTCAGGTCAGCAGCAATCCACTTTAAATCGGCCTAGAAAGAAAAGAGGAAAAGGATTTAAAACAGCTTTTTTTGTCTGCTGTATTTTATGTTACTTCGTCGCAGGCCAAATAAATGTATTTCCAAGTGCATTTTACCCGTTGCCAACCTTAGCCGACCTAGAAAAGTTACATTGATTTTGCCTGTGACGAAGTGTTTTATGTCATTTATTCTCAAGTTAGTGAATAATAATCGTGCCATCTTTGTAGTTTCAGAACTGATTTGCTTCCTATGGCTGGTCTACAAGGATTAAAAAAACCTGGTGTTGCAATCTCTATCACCTCATTCATCAATTTTCTTTCTCCCAGCCACCTCACCTTGATCACACAACATAGCCAAGAGAGCACAAACTTGGTTCTTGTTTGCAACTTCTATCTTCTTAGTTCACCCATCTCCTTGCATTCAGCCACATCACCAGAATAATCCCAAGAAAGCCAAGATGATGAAAGCACGTAAAGCTGATTCTTGAGTTTTTGTAATGTCCCTAAGAGCTTTGTATGTATCACTGTTGGTTTGACTTATTGTCAAATATGAGGTGCAATATAGGAAGAGGCTAAACCTTAGTATTAGACTATTCCTATTGTTGATGCACTTCGATACCGAGCAAAGGTAGTAGGCTAGGGCACTACTATTATATAGTAGTACCAAGCCCTACCCCTATACGGTCCGGTGTAGCTACCTAATCGAGTGTAGTTGCCTGATCGGGTATAGCATATAATCGAGTGAATATACCCGATTATATTATACCGACAATCACCATAGTAATTTTTCATTTGGGTACATCAGCGATAACTTTTACTCAGAAAACTTGAAGCAATCAAAGAGTTTGAACTTACTGTCTGAATGATGGCATCTGGTTTGAGTAGCTTCGAGAGCTCAAACTTATAGTGAATATCAACTAATCAATTCCCCTTTCTATGACAAAATTACCCCACTTTTTAGACGAGAGGGTAAATTAATTCAGAAGTGAATTTTGAGAGGTTTGTTTGCTTATCCTCAAGCGAAACCAGTGTCTTCAAGTGGTAAGCAAGACACATACACAGGAGTTCTCAGGCTTTCAGGTCATAATAACTGTCACCTTTGGAGGATCTTTGGGGTTCTTCAGTATCGTGAGGATTTGGTATGATGTTTTCTATGTTATACATATGGAGACCTCAATTGGAGTGCATATCTTTGGAAGTACCACAGAGTAATTTACATCAAAGTGTGAGATGTATAACAGTTTATAGCAACGGAGCAATGTAATAATAACGTTTACTACTGTTTCTGGCGCTTTTGTTATGGGTTGTCCTTGTCTACAACCTCCACGTCATTGGGATCGCTAATAAGAAACAACTTCTCCTAATTTCTCTCCTCCTGCAGTTCGGGGGAAGGGGAGCCGACAATATTATCATAGTATTGCCACAATGACCACAGGGGTTTTTTAGTTGGTTATTGACAAGCCCGTAGTATTTCCTAGACTATTTCCCTCCATCTTCCCCTCCTCTGGTGCTCAAACCTTTTCTCATACACAACCACAATAAAATCTCTGATGCTCTAATTCCTTCAATTGCAGACAACACACTTGCATTTTAACCATCGTATGAGCTTGTGTCTCAAATCACAAACTCGAACTTAAGCACTTCACAGGAATGGACTTTTCCTTTTCCTGAACACCTCAACACGAAACCATGCAATCTACTACTTTGATCTGGCTCTTTCTGGGCCTTCTCACTCTCGTAGGTGTTCCTCTCCCAAATTTTCATAGAGTCCAATTGACCTTCAAGCCAGATCCAAGCACTCCTATCACCAAGCATCGCAACCTCTTTGAACCCCCGAAAGGAAGTCATCGATCTCTTAGCCATCCATCGACGAGAAATTGTGAGTAGATCACCACTCCCACCACCTTCCCCTCTCCACTAACCACCCCCACAAGACTAAAGTATGGTACTGCTTCGATATGGACTTCCATCACGGCTGGTCCGAAATCGCCGATAACAAAGCAAGCCTTGTCATCGAAGAATTACTCAAGTATAAGACCGAGCCGGTTTACAAAAAAGGATGTGTACGGGTAATGTGTGTTGGAAACACCTCAGCCACGGTTTGTAACGATGTAAGTGCCTCTGTCACACGAGTGGGGAAAATGATTAATGAAAAAAATAATAATAGAATGAGCATGTCGTTACAGTATCGACTGATACTATGGCAGCGTTCGTGGGTGCTGTTCAGGATGTGTGTGGAAGAAAATTCAAAAAGAAGCTTGACGATGAGTGTGGTCAAACCTTTGATGAGAAAAAGTTCAACGTCATTGTCAGAGCTGAGAACTGCAATGACATCGTGGTAGAGCCCCCTGAATGAGTTGTGGGAGGTGCCCTTTGATACTTATTAGTTGAACCACTTGGATGGTACTCGGAAGCTAGAATCATTTTTGAAATGCAATCCTGAAGTTGGTTTGATGGAGTTTGGATTAGGATAAAATCTGTAATGTAATGAGCGGGTTCTCAGGGCTGAGATTTGAAGTTATCCAGGTGTGTTCCTAGATGGGAAAGGATCGAATGAATAAAACATGTCAAATCATAATGACAACAATTGGGTCCATGTCTCATGAACCAAAAGAAAGCGAATACTACAAAGTATACCATAATGCCATTCCTCCAGTAACACAAGAATAGTTGAAACCCACAACTACAATTTACGTGACTTGACCGAATTATTACTATGTGACACCTGTATCTAAGTAGTGATTTCGATATAATACACACTATCCTTGAGGTTCTTTTTACCCAGTTATTTCTTATGTGACATAGTTGCTTGGATTCTATGAGACTGTATAGTTTCTCATACCCCATCATCTCCTAGGAATATGATTCATTGAAGCCAACGTTAGGCATCTGGAATACGATTCCATTCCAGAGTAGAATATTCTAGAGGCCCTTAAACTTGGAACGGCATACTCTGGTAGATGAAGCTCTAGAATTCGGAATTGCAGAGTGTATTTGTATATTACTTTTGATTAACGAGAGAGCTCAACTTAAAGTAAAATAAGGTATTATTATATCGGTTAGTTATATACACTAGCTAGCGTGGCACGCTCATTGTGTGTACAGTACGTGCTAGCGTACTCCACTGCTGTGTACAAACAGTCATGCATATACACCTGTTTACAAAATAGAGAATTTTCCGTCTAAGATGTCAGACAATATTAAGTACTATCACTATCCTAAGCTTCCATTCTGTCGAAAGGACCAGAACAAACATTTTAAATTTTATATAACAACTTTTTAAGTGGTATTCTAGATTCTATGGTCTGGAAGTGGAATATTCCAGGCAGGAGGTCAGAAATGGAAAGGAGATCCCGTTACCAAATGCTAATTTAAAGTAACAGCAGAGTTGAGAGACCCAGGAAATCAATACACTATACTAGCGCAGAAAACAAGAAACAGCACGAATGTAAACCCACACCTCAAAAACAAAACCCAACCAACGATATACTCAATAAACCACATAATCTTCCAGTAACAAACCACCAAAATCACCCAAAATAAAAATCCAGTCAACCAACCTACTCCAGGACTCATTACCTTCAAACACTGGACAGTAGAAGCACATTCACCCCCCTTGACATTTCATCACTGTAACAACCCAATACTTCAAAAACGTAACACAATCAGACTATCGATCCACGTAAATATAGCCTACTAAGAACTTCGTAATTCTACTATCGGCATAACATCCTCTACGTAGTTGAAAACCCAGCTACACCGTACCAGAAAAGGTCCCTATATCTCTTCCGCCTTCTATACAAGCAATACTTCACGAATATTATATAAAAAATGACCTTCCTTAATCCCCCAACCCAACTCTCTAACCCCTCCAGGTTTCCAAACCTACTTCACATCAAAACTCTCTCATCCCAGATCCCAAAACCCCTTCGCAAAAGACAAAACCCAGAACCAGAACCAGAACCAGATACACTTCGATGCAAAGACGTCTATCAACAAGCACACACACCACACCATACACCACAAAAACCAAATATCCAATCAATCCCCCCCCAAAAAAGATCTATCCCCCCGTCTCTCAACCAACTGACATCGTCTCGAAAAACACATTTCCAGTAAGAACCAGTAAAATTATATACAGTAGCTACAAGTAAGCAGCTACACATCAAGACGCAATAGCAAAACACCGTATTCAGTCAAATTAGTCATGTCCATACCTCTCAACGAACCGAGTTGTTTGATAATCGATCCAACGAACTCCGATGTAACGTCGTGCTGTACTGTAGCTAGTATCACCTCGAGATCTTAGACAAGTTGCACATAAGAAGTGGAGTATACACGGTATCGTAGCTCACCCCAGAATTGCATCAAAGAAAAGTTTGGAATTACAGTATCAACGTATTGGCCAATCGAAGGACACTTGTAGGATCTAGAAATGGAACTTCGTCCCATGGCCTGGCCAAACCTCCTACAACCTGGAGTATATCGGTACGCACGACCTCGAAACAAGACACCAATACTCTTCCCAAAAGTCCAAAAAAGAAGCAATATAGCTACTCGATTCACGTTAAAATTTTCTATCTCACAGAAGAGAGAGATGGAGAGAAAAAAAAGTCACCAGCAATCACCGCCGCAAAAAAACTCTGTATGTACAATCAAGTACCATTTTTAGAAAAAGAGATTATCTACCAGTACTGACCGAGAAGGCATTGTCAAACAACAAGCCATCCCTGTATCATCAACCGGTTGATTCCCAGGACATCCCCAGATATTCCAGTATTCATGGCGTCAGTCGTGTGAGCGAAGAAAAAGAATTGAAGGCCCTCCGTAGAGACAACCTCGTTACTCAGATGAACTCCTCCCAGATGTTGTTGCTGTGCTCCATATGTGTTCCCGCAACGCTCTCGAAAACATGAGCAAAAAGGAGAAGAGAAAAAGAAGCCCCGCCGGCAATATCGTACAGATGATTGAACAAGAAAGTGAAAAGAAGAAACGCCTGGAACACCTCCTCCATTGAAAAAAATTCAATGCCATGGGTATGTACAAAAAACACCTGTCCAAATGGAAATGCCGAAACTGTGCACGCACGCTAATGAATTGGCCAGAAGCGCCCAAACCAAATCGAACCGCCAGGAACCGGCAATGCGAAGAAAATGACCCGAAATGTTTGTAAGGAAGTTCCATGTTGGTGCGACAGCATGACTCAGAGGTTGTATTGCGCATCGTCCTGGTGGATGGTGGTGCTACGGATAACCAGAGTCAGTATTTTCAGATGAAATTATTCGAGCCGTAAAAGCTTTGCGGGGAGGATGGAAAAGTGTCTTCGGCACTGGCTCGTAAACATGAAGTAACCTTCACGGAACTGGCAAATCAAAACAGATACAGTAGAAGCGCAACAACAATCAAGAACGCAATTGACAAGAGATAGAACCAAATTGCAACACTCTGGTACTACTCACGTTCTGACTGGATGTCTCCCACAGCGTCTTGGCTTGCTGGGCTTTCCACGGAAGCAGTTGGGTTTGGCTTCATCATCTGCTGGGAGACCAAAGTTACGCTTCATGCTGCAGTACTCGAGTTCCTTGGGCATCCAGGATTTGATATGTTGATGGAGCTCGCATCTGTACATTCCGCAGTGGTTGCACTCTTGTTTGCCGACAACCTCCCAAGCAGCCTCGAGCGCATTTGGACCAGGGCGACGCGTGTTGAGGGGCATCTTGGTACCATAGATAGCGCGATAGACGGCGTAGTAAGCAGGAGATGTTAGGCCGAGGCAGGTGGAATCAATTGGGTCAAGATAGCTGAAGACTTGTAGTTGAAGCTCAGTGGGCAACCGGATCAGGGTAGCTCCATTGCGGCCTTTGCCCAAACTCAAGACAAGTCGCTTGATGAGTTCTGGTGTGAGCTTGAAAAGGTATCTGTCTTCCTCAGGAGTATCAGGTTCTGTGTCAGTGCTAGCAAGCGTGTCGTTGTCGTTATCTGAGGAGCCAGAAGAGCTTGTGAAGCCTGTCGTATTTGGTCCATTGGTGGACATTGTTGCTGTACCGAGACTCAAGGCTGAATACAAGGGGGTTCCTGCGATTGATGCGATTGAGGTGAAATTGAATGTGGTTGAGGTCGTGTTTGGGTCAGCGGAGCCAGAAGAGCTTGCGACACCTGTGGTGGCTATTGTTGTTGAGTTCGCATACAGAGCGCTTCCAGCGTTAGACGCAAAATTGAGCGTGGTTGCGAACAAGTTTGGATTTTGACCAATCAGAATGTTTGCGATATTCAGGCGGACAGCTGAATCCTCACGACAAATTCTGTCAAGGGCAAGCTCTCTCAAAGACGAGCAGGTGCGCGTCAGAGCGAGCAGAGTTGGTTCGTCAACGTAAGAGACAATGAGTCTGCTGAACTCTGAGTAGACACTTGATAAAATATTAGTTTGAATGGGTATACTAGGGCATCATTTTACTAACTTGTGGATTAACATTTTGAACAATCTGGTTGTCAAAGACGACCGACGCAAGACGTGATGTGATGTGGTGTGACTGTCTGTTTGGTATCAATATAGGTGCAGAGAGAGAGAGGTGGATATTAGACCTGCCTGCGAACCGATTATTTGGGCTTACCAGTGCCTTTGGAGCTGCTCAATGAGACCGACTGTACTTTGTACTTTATACCAGAATGCGACTGTGATGTTGGAATTCAAGATGCAAACCCACCTGCGCTGCACTGCTTGGTGTGGTGGTGTGCAAAAAGTTATGGTTGCCAGTCTAGCAAGTCAGGGTCCGAGGACTACTTTAGCGGCCGAGGTCAATACCGATTTATAAATCATCCAACTGTCTTGTCGTCTGATGGAGGTGAGGCAATCAAGGCGGTGTGTCAAACTACTGGTTGGAGTTTAGACAGTTTTAGGCGCACGACTCCGAGGTAAGTCCAGGTTGGCAGACGGGGGATCGTGAGATTTCTAGGTGTGTGATTTGATAGAACCAGAGTCAGGTGTCATGCAGTAGTGCAGCATATCGCTGTCGGTACGAGT
Organism: Hymenoscyphus occultus; assembly: GCA_900536445.1. Lineage (NCBI taxonomy): Eukaryota > Fungi > Ascomycota > Leotiomycetes > Helotiales > Helotiaceae > Hymenoscyphus > Hymenoscyphus occultus. The sequence continues at coordinate 14,348 of UNPT01000244.1, read as the reverse complement.
ACATACCTGGCCTCCTAGTCCGCTCCAGGAGCCAGAGTTGGGATATCCTCCGATGCCTTTATGCTCACTCAATTTGATACTGGTTGGTGTCAACTAGACAATTCTATTATTGTCCGTCAAGTACCCCCCTTTTCTCCTGAGTTAAACAAGGCACAGGGAACATGACTTGGGAATTGAAAACAACAAACAGCAAGTACTTGCAACGCAGAAATTATTGAACGTCAATTGTAAATGACAAGATTCCCGCGAAACATTCACAAATCATGAGAAATAACAGATAGTGCAGTAGAAGTATGTCAAGAGTGCACTTAACCTATTTAGTGGGGGAAGTACCATTCCACCCAGATGCGAATCACCAATTGCTCCAACCCAAAAATATTGCCCGCTATTGCCATTCCCGTTATGTTTGATGTTGAAGCTGTCGTCGTCATCAAGCCCCTTATATGGAGATCCAAATCACACTGACAACAACATCCAACCCCTTACTCTCTCCTCCCTCGTACTTGAAGCTCCACATCCCGTCGGTCTTCTCGTTCCAGTATGCTCCGGTTGCGCTGTGCATTCCTCTTCGTCCAACGTGTGGCTTGCCATCGGTTCCCGTAGCCTCTGTCTTGACGTCGCTCGTCGAGATCTTTGCTTCTTCTTCTTGCTTTGGTGCTGCGGATTCTTGAGATGCCTTGGCCTTGTTCAGAGCAGAGGTTGGGACTAGGTGTTGGATGATTGTGCTGTTGACGGCGTATTTGAAGGATGGGCTGCCACCAGAAGGAGATGACTCGGAAATCAGTGAGCGGAGGATGGAGTTCTATTGTTACAATTCTGTTAGTCGATTGGCTTGGATTTGGAAGGGCGCAACCGTCAAGGGCAACAAACTATGATTGTCGTATTCCAGGTTTCTGTCTTTGCATGCTCATAGTATTCGGCACTTCCAAGAGCACTGTTGCATGCCTGGAAGTTGTCAGTTCAGTCGAGCGCAGGCGGTGGAAAGGCAGCATACATCATTGGCAATCTGCTTCAGCCGCGTGAAGGAAATCGGCTATGGACTTGTCAGTTTGAGGCTACGGTGAGACTTCAAGGAATATACTCACTGGTGTAGATGCAGACATTTTGTGCGTAGAGACAGACTCAAGGATTTGGAAATGCCTGGAGATGTGATGGAGATGTAGTTGAGGTACAAGTGTGTTTGTACTACTCCCAAGACATGCAGCTATATGAGCTAAATCTGGGGAAGCAGGCCTAACCAATCAGGGGCAATGTTGTGAGTGGCGAGGCTGAAGTAAAATGTCAGTGAGGGGCCTGCGCAACACAACACGCCCACCTGTGACACTCACCCTGTACTACTGGGCTAGCACTACTGTAGAGGGATCTTGTGACATAATTCTAAAGGTAAACAAGAGACTATCAAGTACTTATACTTATACTTTGATAGCCTTAATACCTATCGTATGCGGTGATCAATTGATAGCTCCGTTCATACCTACTTACAGTATTTGGGATAGTATAGGTACGTACTAAGCTAGCAACCACCTAAAATGAAGGTGTGAAGTAGAGGTTAGGTTACTGGACTGGCTTGTACTGTACACAAATATGTTCTGAGAATGAAACACAAACACATGGCTTTCATGTGCCAACAAGGCCTACAGAGGGAATAATGCCTTCTTATTTCCAAGCGGCAACGAAATGGCGTATATGAAATGCCGTATACGAAGCAATCTTCTTATTCCAGCCTCCAACAGGGTAATTCCTACTGTAATCCTCATTTATGTGCGTTCCCTCCACCACTCACAAAGATGCTCAGGGGCACGTTCTCAAAAAAAGTCCAGGTGGGGCGGGGGGAGAACGCCCAAAGTCCTCACAACGGACCCGGCGAGCTACCAAACAAGGTTTTGAACTTTATCTGTCGTGACATGTTTACTGTCTAACAGAGTCTTCCCCTCACCTCTTTGAATCCAGCTACCAACATATCGTCAGAGTCAACAACATAATTACTAGTGCCGTAGGTATTGACTTTCTCTCGCACGACACCCTCGCAGCACACAGTACACATCTGCCAATCAACTTCCCTGTCCACTTTATCCCTACAGAGAGCACACCTCACCTTCCAAATTATGTCAAGCCAACCTCTTCTTCAATCCGCGCCTGGTGAGTAGTCTCCGACCATCAAGTCAATCTGTCGCCTGCCTACTACTTCTGCGAACAAGTCCTATGGCTACGGATGGATCAGAACTAACAGCGTATATGCAGGCAAGCGTATTGCGCTCCCCACCCGGGTTGAACCGAAAGTTTTCTTCGCAAATGAACGTACTTTTCTCTCATGGCTCAGTTTGGGCGTCGTGATCGGAGCACTTGCCATTGGCATGTTGAACTTTGGTGACCGACCAGCCTTCATCTCCGCCTTCCTCTTTACCCTCGCGGCCATGTTGACCATGATCTACGCCCTCGTCACCTTCCACTGGAGAGCAAAGTCGATAAGATTGAGAGGTCAGGCTGGATTCGATGACAAGCTTGGTCCTACCCTCCTCACCATTGTCATTCTGGTCGCTATGACGGTCAACTTTGTGCTCCGATTTACGTACGAAGCGAAGGGTCCAAAGCATGGGAAAAACTGAATTGATAGTCGGTGTGGGTTCTGAGAGACGGAAGATGGAAGGAGAGACAGTTGTGATACTACCGCATGATGAATGGTGGGATCAATCACGCATGGGATAAGTGGAGGTTGAGAAACAACCAGGCGTTCCGGGCTGCGTGGCTCACTCAATAATACAATTTGGATTTACGTCGGGATGCTGGAAGGGAATGGACTGGATAAGCAGATGGGGGAGGCAACCTTGTATTGTAGGATAGCGCTGGAATTTTCTAGGTACACTTGTGAATAAGAAATCGTGGTACCATATTATTTTTCACATACGCTACGCAGACTCGGGAAATGATTTCTGTACAATACAAATCCATGCGTTCCTAGTCTTGGCTCTCGACTTTGTTTGAATTAGTAAAAGTTACAAGATTCCACTATTAGCGACGAGGCAATTCAGTATCACCTGGTACCTCTACCGCATTAGTTTGTTCTCTGTTGATTTGTTAGTTTTATATATAAATCCATGGAGCCTAGCATCAAAACACACTTACCCATACTTCTTCCTCAAACCTTCAATTCGAATTCTAGAGAGGTATATTGCCAAGTGAGGAATCGCCCTAACCTTTGGCTTTTCCAAGATTGATCTCTCAAAGGGCGTCTTCATTGTCTCGAATGTCTCCTCGTCTTCGTCCTCTTCTTTTTCATCCCCATCGCCTTTTGAGCTTGTGCCACCATTGCTTTTAATACCATCCTTCTTCTCCTTCTTCGGCTCTGTGATTTGATAAACCATATTATATTGAAACCATTTCCCCCCCTTGGAAGCAATATCTCGTTTTGCAATCTCAATTATCGTGATTAACTTCGATGCCGTATCTGCTTTCGAGTGAGCCAGTACCAGAGCCGGCTTCGCTGGGGAAATTGTCGGATATCGCGCTAATTGCTTGAGTACTGCTGTAGTCTTCTTCTCAATCTTGGATGATGATATAGTGCTCATGAAAAGAACATCATGCGATTTCGCAAGGTCTCCGAAGACTGGGGGGGCATTTCCGGATACTATGCTTGCGGGTCCTTTCGTAGGCACCTCTTCAAAAGAATGTGGCTCGGTATATACCGTCGATATGCTTGGATAAGTCGTGCCTTCGTCTCTGGAGTCCTCCTCATCAATCGTCTTGGTTCTCTTTGGAATTTGTATTTCAGAAGACTCGTCTGCGTCGGTGATTATCGAATCTTGCTCCTTTCCCTCCCGCTTTCTCTTCTTCTGATTTCCACCATAGGCATCCTCCAAAAGGCTTCTCTGGCTGCTGCCGGTCTTGGTTTTCTTCGTTCGTGCCATTTTTTGTTGTTGGTGACGGAGGGGCTGGGTACAGGCTAGCCTTACAGAGCTCCAGCTCCAGGTCTTCAGCCTTGCCCCACAAAAGCTGCAGTCTTTTTTGTTGCCTGAAGATATTTTGACCTGAGGCGCCAAAACCCCGAGCTAAAAACGATCCTCAACCTTCCGAGTGCCCCGGGCCAGGGCATTTTCCTCTTCCCACTTCATCCACAATTCCGAAAAGAATCTGACGGCAACTTCTCCATAAAAAGATTTAGAAACCTCTCGTGTCGGAAATGCATCTCTCGGTTCCGACCGCTTGGGTTTTATCGATAACCCCACAATGCGGCCTTATTTCTGTCTCTTGGATTTTACAGATTACCCGGCCTCGAATATCACTGAAAAATAGGTCGAAATGGGTCAAATAGGTTGCGTACGTTGTACTCCATAGGTAACCAGTACTACTCGAGTCAATAACTTCCCACTTTACGATATCATCGGTATGATACCACAAATACCACTATCGCCGCCATCAATCCTATTTTGGGACCCCAAGTGGGGGTTGCGATGACAAAACAGGAAGATACATACACTACACTCACACCCCCACACACATCTTCCATTCGTTCGAATCATCTGTACAAGTATTGCTTTTGATTTCGTCACCTCGTCCAGGGCAGGAAGTTGGAACATACTATTGGACATGCCTTGCATGATTTCCTATGCACACTCTAGCACAGCCCTCTCGAAATTGTGTGTGTGCCACCATATATAGTCTATATCGCACCGTTTGAAGCCACTCGATAGCTTCTTGGTGACACGAGTACTACCTTCTCCATATATGTTTTCCTTATTTTGGCACAACGAATTCGTTTTCGGTGAAGGCCTAGACCTTGTCTTTACACGGAATTTGACAGAGTGCTTTTATTGGTGGGATTTTGGTATTTTATTTCGAAAACTTGTTTTGCGGATGGGATTTCGAGAATGAGTGGTTCTACTGCTCCGGGAGATGTCTGTTTTTGTTCCATATTTCAAGTCTATATATTACTGGCAGTCCAGTAGTCAAGTGTTGTAATGTGCTGTACCCATGATTTTGGCTGGACCGGCCATCTTTCTGTTTGAATACTTGCTCGCTGTGGAGTTTCCAGTCACTTTTAAGGATCTTGCAGGTTGATCTCGCGAACAAACATTCGCCGGTACCAAGATACCCTTCAAGGTTAGAGGAAAATTTATTGTCTGGTTTTTCTTATTCAGAGTTGCGAATTTCCGTTATTGTTGTTGTCGTATCAAAGCTCGTTTGATTCATTTCTCTCTCTCCCCCTTTTTAAGAATCTGATTCAGTGATTCTCCTTGAGGTGTACTAGAGAGGACCATGATCTACTATCACTAATGAGCAAAACTTGTCTTGCGCTTATTATTGCGGGGTATCTATGGCACTTTCTTTCTACCTACACAAGAATAGCTAAGACCTGCTGCCTCTTCCGAATAAGGCCTTGCATCATGTCCCTTTCTGAATGCCTATCCAGTAACAACATAATGGACTTCGGGTACATTATTGTAACACTACGACTTCATAGAGTTTCCAGATCTACCAGGAGCGATTCACGGATTACATGGGCGTATCTTGCATTCTTTGACAGGAAAGCTTCCGTTTCATCCCAAGTTCTACTTGGGATATCGCATATCTGAATAGTGTTATTCGTCATTGCAAGCAAAGATCAGAGAAGAATACTGTATAAATTTCTATTCTCTTTGCTTCATTGGTTATCGGAGAAGCGCATAGCGAGTGACATACGTCAAGGCTTCGACTCATAAATATCAACTGCTCGCTTATTGTTTCTCTACTACAAGTTTCATATACAGGACGAAGACTAGTATGATTCACGATCGTCTAAGACTCCATCCATTCACGAGCGACGTAGACAGCTCTGACCGTCCACTAAAGATGATTCCTAAATTAACTGGCAATTCACTTACTCGCAGCCGCGCTTGGTTTCTTATTGACAGATACACATCAACGGATAGATGAATCAAATGTACGAAGTAAAGTTTCACCTTCACTTATCAGAATTTTACGATTAGATTATCGGTTATCTTGAAAAGTAATATAATAAGCGTTCGGATTCTTGTAAAAAGGGGGGAAGATAAGGGTAAATTTAAGTCATTTCGGACGAGCTTCCCTTGGTTATGATGGTTATGATTACCCGTGCTTACCCAGTAGGCAGATGGCGTGAACTCAAAATGGCGAATGGCTGTGCTGTGTTGGGTAGACAAACGTGCTCAAGCTCGTCCCTTGGGGTGACTGGAAGTGGAAAAGTGCTCATAAGGCAAGACTTGGAAGTTGGGATATTACGAAGCAGAAGTAAAAGTAAAAGCACCAATGAATCCCGAGGAAAGCAAATGAGACAAATGAGTACCGGACGCTCGGACTATCATTCCCTTCTTGATGGGAATAGAAGTAGATTACGATTGGCAGAAGGCCCAGTTATGGTGGGACGTGCGCGGTTAGTCAGCACTCTATCAAAAGGAAGCTGCGCTGCGTCAATAGATTCCGTGCGAGCGATTAACGATCATTGATCAACCTCAAGCTGTAGGGGGTTTCACGGAGGCAAGGGAGACCTGGAAGGTTCTGGAATCGAGCGGAGATATCAAAAAGTCAGTCACTACTGGAAGTATGCTACTCAGGGCGGGCGAGGAAACAATTGCGTGCTGGCCCTGGAGGAAGAGCCGTGTAGGGCATAGGGCAGCTGAAGCCAATGATTCCGAGGCTTTGCGTGTGTGTTGTGCTGCATCAGATCTGATATTGAAACGTACTCCGTAGCCCAAAATGTCATAATGTCCAATCTATACGGGTGGATCCCCAAGGCAACGCTCGGCCACGACGCTGCAGTGAGCGCTGTGAGCCCCAGAACAACCCTTAGGGGCATCCCTTGGCGCCTGCTAGACACACCCTCGACCCTTCCTGGGGAAGGAGCACGACCAATCACGGCTCGCTACCAGGGTGGCTCTATCAGCCAAGACCCACCCGCGCTACCTCACCTTCGAATGGCGTTCCAAGGTTCTTCTCTTACCAGGAAGGTCGTTTGTCCCGAGCCAATCCTCGGCTCCACCCAGCGCCACAGACTCTGCGCTAGTCCGTGTTTGGAATGCTGGGCAAAAGTATGCAAATCCATCTTTCTCCAGCAACCGACGGACCAAGTCGCCCATCTCATTGCAACAACAAAAATCCCTTCTCCTGACCATCTTCACAGCACCACCGCCCTGCCCACGACACGACACGCCGCCCAACCTCGATACACCTGGATTGCGCCCACGAACCTCGCGCGTCTCTTTTTCCACCCAAATACCTCGTTTGTAATTCCCTCGCCTCGTCGCCTTTTTTTTCTGCGCGTGCCGACTGTTGTTTTGTCCTTTTGCACCGGCCTCGTCATCACACCATTTGGCTCTCGCTGTCACAGGCGTTTCGGTCGCCGCCTCACTGCCCCCGAACACCCTACACCCACACCCACTCCCACTTCCACTCCCACCAACCCCAACTGGGCCCATCCCCTACTCTACTACCATTCGCCACGACGGCACCCTTATCCACACTCAACCTCAACCACAACCACACCTCCTTCACCACCACCACCACCACCCAACTCAAACCTTCGACGCTTCGATTCTTATCACTCCTTGCCAACCCCCAACTCGCATTGCGCTTTTCGATCTACCATCTTTTAATTAATCTCTCTCCTTCCCTCCTTTGTACAACTATTCCGTGCGCTTTGTAGGATTGCTAGGGGGTATTTATAAAGGGACCCACCCATTTCTTCGTCCGTTTCTGCTCGACGTCACCGTCGGCTCGGCGACGCCCGCAAGCGCTACATCAGTGAATCTTGCGCCCGGCACCACCACAACGCCAACTGGACCCCAGATTGTCATTGCGATCTAGGTCTTCATTCACCGGCTTTTCCGCATCACGACCATACAAGCGCCAGGTCGCGCGACAATCCGGTGGAGAGCTACGACTCTTCAACCCATCCCTCGAATGTTTGGCCTTTCGCCGTCGTGGATCAACGAACCCAAGGGTTGTGATCCGCTAGTTAATGGACATTTAGAACAAATGGCAAACGCCATCTCACCTACGGTGGAAATGCAGAATTCAGCAGCAGTGTTGAAGCGGAAGAGAGAAATCACTCCAGATGCGCCCGGCGAGCAGAATGAAGCGGCAGCTTCGCGTGAGACTAAACGATGGAAGTCGAATGTGTTGAATGGTGATCTGCCTACACCCAAAGCAAGCCCACCAGCGCACCCATGTACTGACGTCCCGGTGGTTCCTGCGACTCGCATACAGGAAACTATCGAGACGCAGCTTGGTCTGGAGATTCTGCTGAAGCACAAGGAGCTGCGGCTGATCAACCAAGAACTCGCAAAATGTCAAGTGGCTTTGGAGCAACTCCGTCGGTGTCATCTCATCCCCTATCCTGTATCTCAAGGAACTTCTCAGTCAAGGATGGATGTTATGAATGGGACAGGTCCTGCCATATCTCAACGTGGTTCTGTACCGCAATGGGCCCCTGCTTATGGAGTCACTGATGGGCCCTACTCAAGACACTACTCAAAATGGCTCATTCCAGATCCCAGTTTCGATGGCGAGCAGGTTGAATGGTATAGGACTTCTGAACTATCACGCGCTGGAAAGACTATTCCAGAAGGTCGTGCTACGAGACACAGCTTCGCAGAGGGTAGCACTGCTGCGAGCAAGTCGAGGTCTCAACGGGGTTCTACAGGGCAGAAGCTTCATGCTTTGTCCAACGGATATCCCCAAGCCAAAGAAAAGGCAGGTCCATGTGTTCTCAAACGTGCTGACGGACAAATGGTCAAACTTGTTTGCATTGATTGTAAGCGAGACAATTTCTCGAGTACTCAAGGGTTCATCAATCATTGTCGTATCGCCCATCGCCGCGACTTCAAGAGTCATGAAGAAGCAGCTGTTGCAAGCGGTCAAGCGATCGAGGTTGATGAAGTGGGCAGCATCGTTGGAGAAGAGAAAACTCCAACGGTGGCCACCGGACTGGTACATCCTATGATCCGAACCGCCCCTTCCGACAACAATGCTTACCGTGCGCTCCTATCTCGTATCGAAACCTCTATGAATATGTATCGACAGGGCAAGCTACCTGGTGTCACGTCGATACCCAAAGTCTCGCCATCAGCGCCGTCAGTAAAGGCTGAATCACTTGACAACAAATTTGTACCATCATTAGACACACCACACCTTTCAAATCTCATGAAGATGAAAGGATTTGGTGGAAACCTCACGGACATTGTTAGCGATGCAAAGAAAATAACTCCTGAATTCGATGATTCATCACATGATGAAGAATCTGATATAGAGAGTCCGGCACAGCAGCCTCGAGAGATGTCAAACTCACATCCTCCCCCAATGCGTATGCCTGCCCGAGCAGCCATGTCACCAGTACCATTTGGACGACCAGGAAGCAGCAAAGGTGTCGAAGTACATGCACGCGTACCCAGTGGAATCTCACCACGTTTATCTCATGCACTACCATCCTTCAACGCAACCCCTATCGTTCCTCCATCGCGACCATCTACTCATCTTAACATCCACACCCCAAGCCAAATTGCAATGCCTGAGCGCCGAGATATGGATATAGATATGATGCATGGCCCTTCAATCCATGACCTCAGTCCTAACACGGTAGCCAGCAACAATGCGCCAAGTTTGGTCAGTGATGATGGAGAGTATGAGGATGGAGATGATGTGGAAAGTGTTACCTCTGCCTCAGATCATGGAAGTGATGTTGCGGAAATCTCTATTGAGGACGGTGTTGAAAAAGTAGTGGCTCGTGCTGTGATGCGAAAAGGCAACGAAGGTTTGCGAAAGGACGAGAATAAGCACGTCACATTTGTCACGCCTGTGAGCGAGACAGGAAAGGATCGACGATGAAAAAGCGAAATGTTTTATATGGGATCGATGGATTGAAGCGACATTTTTTTTTTTTGCTTTTGGCTCAATTTGTTTTTTTGAGCGAGATTTTATTTTTCGAGAGCGATGATGAGAATGCGCGCCTTTGTTTACGTTATTTGCTGCCGTGGCAGCTCATTTTATTGCATACCAAAGACGACAACTCTTCTCTTCTACCGTTTTCTCTCTATCTCTTCTGATGAATGAATAGAAAAGGCACACTTTTTTTTTCATGTATGATAGACATTACCTCTTTTTTTTACAGGACAGCGCAGCGGTTTGGACTGGGGGGGGGGGGGGGGGGTCTGGGCCTGAAAAGGAAAGGAAGGGCAGACAGATGAGGGATGAAGGCAACGAAACGAAATTCTTTCTTGGTGTAGGGGTTGTTGCCTTGTATGTTGGGTGGCTCTCTTTAGGGTCCCTCTGGCTGGCTGGCTCTTCTCTTCCTCCTCTTTTTTCTTTTTTGCTTGCTTAGCGAATTGAGAGGCGCAAAATTCGCAGAGCTGAGCTGAACTGAACTGAGCTGAGTAGACATGGGGGTTATATATATCTTTTTGTAATACCACGAAAAATGAAATGACATGAGATTCTGAGAGGAGATTTGCTGCTTTCTTGTTTTCTTGGAATGAGGTGGGTATTGGATATGATGAGTGAATACTTGGATACGTGAATTAATCAGGGAGAGGGGGAATCATTCCTGATGCGTTGTGCTGAGGTTGATGGGGTACTAGTATGATGGGTGAATATGGATACGTGAATATGATAGTAGAGGGGGGATGGTTTCTTTTTTTTCATTATGTTTCTGGTTGCTATTTTTTTTTCTTCTTATTTTTTGGGGGGGGGAAGGGGAGGGGGGAATCGTGGGTTTGAGGAGTGGGATTGAGTTTAGAGTTTGAATTTGAAGTCAAATTTTCTTGTCTATTCATTCTGAACGAAGGATTTCACTCACTCACTATCTATCTAGACTTACAGGACAAGAGGGAGGGGGTGCAAAGGGTATTTTTAGTTGTTAACTGGTATTATTGATATTATTACAGGAGTATCCGCTCTCTATACAGTATTAACTAGTTCTCAATGAATTTCTCATAACCGATACTCTAGGAATACTCTAATCCACAGAATTAATATCAGTATAGATATATAAACGCCAAACTCAACTCCAACTCCAACTCCAAATACAACACCACACACTATAATTCAATACCCCCTGAATTACCCCAATCATCTCCAAACTACCTTGACTTAGACTTCGGAATCAGTCCTCCTACTTATGTTCATACTCATACTAGTCTCACTACCACTACTACCCTTTGAGAAACGACGGATTTCCGCGCGCAAATTCCCGTTCTCAAGCGTGAGTTCTTGGATTCGGGTTGTGAGGGTGGAGTGCTCTTCTGCGGTTGCTATGCCTGGTGAGGGGAGGGGTGTTAGTTTGGGGTTTTTTGACGTGGGGAGGGTACGTGTGGGGAGGGTTGGGGGTTGATATGGATAGATTGGTGGTGGGTGAGTGGGGGGTTGTTCCGGTTGGGTAGGGGTGTTGGAGTCCGGGATGGAGGGGAGTTTTTGTTTAATACAAAATGGGGGAGGTGAGGAAGGAAGGATTTAGATGTGGAAAGACATGGTGAAAAAGGAACTGGACTCACTGAATTCTTCTATGATCTTGAAGACGCGCCATAGACGTAGGATTATTATCAGAGACCCGATTTCTTCGAGGGTTCCGTGGAGGAGGACGTCGATGGTGAAGGAGGCGAGGATGACGAGGGTGTCGAGGAGGTGGAAGGGGGTTGTTAGGTATCTGGATTGAGTGGGGGGATTTAGTATCTGGTCTTGTTTTTTTGGAGGGGAAGGGGAGGAATTTGGAGATGGATTGGGGGGAGGTGAGTGGGGGGGAGTGAGATTTTGTGGATGTAGATAGCATCATGGCATCAAGAATCAGGAATTGAAACTTGAGGATGGGAAAATGATGAGAAACATGGGGGAAGCATTAGGGGAAAAGTTGAAATTGTACCTCCACCCAAAAACCCAGAGGTTCAAACATAACTCTACCATGAAGAGACAACTGAATACCAAACCTGCGATGCCGAGACCGCTACGTGCGTTCGTCCATTTTTGGCTCGACCCGGGGAAATCGCATTGGTGGAGGTTGATGGTTATGTCGGCGAAGATGGTTAGTAGGTCGAGGGATACTAGGAGGAGGACTGGGGGTGGTTAGTGATTCGTGTTTTTGATTTGGGGAATTGGTTGGTTTTTGTTTTTTTTCTAGGTTGAAGATGGAGAGGGAAGGGGAGTTGAGGGTGAGGGTTATGAGAGAGGGGAGGGGGGAACGAGAGAAGAGAAGAGTATGAGATAGATTAGTAGACTAGGCTATGTGATTGATTTAAATAAGAAGAAGCGAAGTTACTTTCCCTTCTGCTTTTGAAAAAAGCATTTTGGCTGTCACCTTGTTCCATACAAATCCCGTAACCACCCGAAGAGACAGCAACCAGAAAGCAGAAACTAAGAAATCGGATATCCACACCGCCTACTTACCTATCAAGAACTAGCAAAAACAAAATAGAGGCCCGGAATTTCGTATAAGAGACTTGAAAAAAAAGGGGACGACGAGAAAAAAAGACTTACTTGTATAATGCTGAGCTGCGGAAGATAGGTACCATCTCGTCCGTCCGTAAATGAACCTGTAGAAACGGACGATGGGATGGTGGTGGTGGTGACTTGTTTGCGTCAGGAAGGTTGTATTTGTTGGCGTGGGAGAGATTTGGACGAGGAGGGGTGAGCTTGCGGAGGGGTCGTCTGTGGAGGGTGAGGGCATTTTTGAGATTTGGGTTACTCGGTTCGCTACCTCTTGGTGTCGTTTGTTAGTACGTTGTGGATTTATGAGAGTGAGAGGTTAGGAGAGGTTGAGATGGCTGTGCTTGTTACAGGGATCATGGGGACATAAGTTTTATGGAGGATCAAGGATTTTGTGTTACCGTGTTTTTGAATAAGGACTTCTCGCCTGTTACTTTTTAGTATTTATTTATAGCCTACGTACGATAGCTATTAGTTAGTAGGTACGTCTTCCTATAAAGCTATCGCTTATAGTTAGCGGAAGTAAGTAGAGTATTAATATAAAGTTTCCTTAGAATAGTAATTTACTATATAAATTATATTTAAAATTATATATAAAAGAAGTTAATTTCTAACTAAATCTTATTCTAAAGTAATTAAATCTATATTTACTTTAATTAAGTTAATTAAGACTATAGTTAATTAACTTAATAAATCTATAATTCTACTTTTTTATATAAAGTTTATTAATATTTTAAATATAAGTTTAAATTTATTTATATAAGTATTAAATAGATTATTTAAAAAGAAATAAGTTTTTTTTCTAAAATATTTAGTCTTTAAGCTTATAAGAGAACCCTTTTTATAATCTACTTATATACTTATATACTAATAAATAAATAATATTACTTTAAAACTAAAGAATTATATATCTTTAACTTCTTTTAACTAAATATATAAATAATAGTCTAATATTATAACCTAGTATACCTAGGTTTTAATAACTATAGCTTAATTATAGAAAACTATATTACTAACGTATAATTTCCTTCTAAATTACTTAAAGTAATAAACTAGTATATTTAAATCTCTTTTATTAATTATAAAAAAGAAAACTACTTATTTAATATCTTTATTACTATACGAATATTAAGTAAATACTCGGTATAAGCTATAGTACGTACAAGCTAGCCTCAGGACTAGCAGGGGCGCTAGCGCCTTAGTACTACTATATAATAGCAAGTACTTATAATCTTTACTTAGTATATATATCTAATAGTCGAATATAATATAATTCTATTTATATTAATACTTTATTTAAACTCTTTATTAGAGTTAAACTAATACTAATTAGTAAGCGTATATAGATTAGATAACTCTATATAATATAAGTATTATATATTATATTTAAGTCTAGTATTATTATTATATTCGAGCTATTAAGAGTATAGTACTATTTACTAAGAGATTATATTTCCTAATAAAATTTAGTAGAATCTCTATAATAGATACTATACTATTATTACTAGATATCTCTTAGTATTTATCTAACTAGCGATCTTTTTTTTATCTTTTAAAACTAGTTATAATACTAGTACTAAGGCTTTTTTAAAAATACTTTTATAATAATAATAATAATAATAATCCTAGAATTAATTAAGTATAATTATTCTAGAATATTATTTACTATAAGCGTATATATAATTACTAAGGTTAATATATAGGCTCTTATATAATAATACTACTAGTACTTTATATATAGTACTTTCTACTATCCTACTACTATACTAAAGTTAGACCTTTAACATTGGTACATTAATCACACACCTTTTTTCGCGGACTAAATTTTTTGTTCTAAACGATTCAGTCTCTTCTGTCCTAGACTAAACAACCTATTCCCTTCCGAGGAGATGGCTCCTTCTAGGCCCCCCCTCACCCCTACCCCCTGT